>BQNB010030491.1:0-54831 GCA_026074375.1 Tanacetum coccineum
TTTCATCCGTTTTGTACGAATTTTAATGTTTTTGAAAGTTTTTGTACTTTTTATCCATACAAAAACGTATAGACATACAAGAACATACAAAAGCGTACAAAAACATAATGTAAAAAAACGTATCAAAACGGTTGAAAACATATACAAATGTATAAAACGTAAAAAATGGCATAAAACGTATGAAAACGTATAAAGATCCAATATGAAAAAAAAAGTTGAGTATGAAAAGAAAATTGCTTGAAAATAGCTTCATTTAATCATCTTTTCAATTTTTAACAACGGATAACTCTATCTAAACGGGATTTCAAAATTCTCAACTATTCTCTAGAGAGGAAAAACTTTTCTCTCCTCTAGGAATTTAGAAACGGAAAAACGGGGAATTCTTGTACCAATTAAACGGCCCCTTATCTTCTCGAGTAGCAATTAACGAGGAAAAGAAAATGAAAAGGGCTAAAACTAAGTTAGAGGGTGTTTGATAGCCACTTAATAGGGTGGGTCAGAAGACGTTACTGAATCGGTCAAAGGTTATGCCTTTTGGTAGATAAAAATGGGGTACTGAGTGGGCCATTTATCTTCTGAATCGGTCATGACATAAAACTTGCTCTCCCGTTCAGAAGCAAATAATTTCTCCTAATTAACCTTTATATCCTTTTTTACCGTTGCATATTTGATTAGGTTGCTTTGTCATTTTGTGATGATCACTAAAAACAAAGTGTATATATGATGTAACGTTCTATAATATTAATTCTATTATATCATAATGTCACAACTAACACAAACTTAATAATGTATCAACAAATATCATACGACACATAAAAAACATTAATAAGTTTCATAATATAGCTCATAAATTTTTTTCTAGATCATGTTAAGGGTTTTGCTTAAACGATTATGTTACTGTAATTTTTAGTGAGTTCGAGTGTTTAAACTTTTGAACTTTCATCGATAAATGAATTTACATATTTAGAACTCAATGTACTCATCATTTCAGAAATCATGCAATTGAATTTTATTAGAGTATTTAATATTTATTTATCAAAAAAATATAGTTTGATCAAGCTTAATTTATGTAAAGGTCAAAATGGTAACTTTTATTTGTCCAAAATAATTACTTCAAACAATCATTTTCATTCAGAATCATATTTATTTAGCATTCTATAATCATTCAGTGTCTTTGATTCATTCAGCGCTAATTTATATTAATTTATCAAACAACCCCTTAGTGTGATCTGGTTTATTTTTAAAGATAATTGTTTCCTCCCAAAATTGGGAGGAAAATGTTTACTCACGTTACTTTGCTTTTCTTTACTAACAAAATAATTATTATGGTCGATATAAAGTTTAAGTTGTTAGTACAAAAAGGGTACGGGAGTGAATATGAGTCTAGATCACTTGGTGGATTGGGTCGGTGAATGGGCTATGATGTAGATCTTGTACTAATCCAAGTAATGAAGAGGTGATCTGCACAAATGAGAGTAAATCGTTAGCCTTACCGCAGGGCAGATCCCGCGATTAAGCTTAGGCGCGAGAGTAAGTATACATGTTTGTCAGAGAATCAGAAAATGTCAGAGTATATGTTAGCCTCAATTTATTGAGTCGAACAAGGAAGCTCGGTCACTCAACGATGGAGCTTCGGTCTTTAATTAGTTAATGTTGTAATAGTATAATATCGGGAATCGGGCTTGATAGATAATTTAATATTGTATATGTTTCGGGTTTAATCCCAAGCAAAACCCGAGCCCGGGTCCTAGTTAAATATCCCACGCGTCGTAGGGATATATATATATAGATATTTTCCATATGAAAATATCTATCTCTCAAAAATATATTTTTTCTAATAAATATTTTTCTCTCTCTCTCTCTTTTTTATTCTCTCTCTCTCTTTTCTAGTTTCTTGCTTTGATTCGTGGTTCGGGTTATGAAGTGAAAGTGTAAATCGGGAACCTACAAAGACTCCATGGATTCTCCATCATGAGAAGTAAACTTCCCAAATTCCCAGAACAGATTAGTCTTGACGTCTTGAATGTTCAATGATTCACCCTGTTGTAGTCTTTCAATGGCTGTCCACATCTCATTAGCAGTGTTGCATGCATCAACAGTTGAGTAGATTTCATCTCCAATACCAGTTAGAAGCAAGAAAATAGCTTCCTTTTCAGCTTTAAAATACAGTTTGTTCTCTTCAGACATGTTGTGTACTGTCTCAGCTTCGTCATGTTCTGGTACTGCTGGAGAATTTACTGTTGCATCAACAGCTTCTATTACTACACTTGTTAGCTTGTATGGACCCTCAAAAATGCATTTCCTCAGATATTCACCATTTCCTTTTGTGTCAATGTATCGTAGAAAACGTGATCTCCATTGTGAATATCTTCCTGGTCCAAGCATTGGTGGACGATCTTTTGAACCAGCTGCCATGATATTATTGTGCATTTGACTATCTGTTGAGGATGTATTGACTGGAGTAGACATGATGAATGAATGAATATGTACTATGAAGTGTGAAAGATTTGTTGGATCTTAAGTGGATGTGATGTGATTGAAGTTGTGGTTATGTATGCAATTCACGTTCACGGGATTTTACACGTCTATGATTAAAACCGATAAATGAATTAACGGGATTTTACGAAATCAATAGAAAACCGTAAATGAATAATCGTTTGTTGTTAAGGTTATGTTTGTTGTTTGATTAGTCCTTTAAGTCCTTGTTTATGGTTTGTTATAATGTTTTGATTAGGTTTAACGTTTGTCGATTAAAGTCCAAAGTCCAATGATGACCTATAAGAATTTTACTAATTATTATAAGCAAACCGCCACCATGAACTCACCAAACCGCCGCCTAATAAACAAATCAAACCGTCGAGAGGTTGCACAACTCGCCGCCTGACCTCAAGGCAAACCGCCTCTTGATTTTGATAACTCGCCGCCTTCAAGAATGAAGTACCCTATTACCAAAATTTGAATTTGATGTAAAAATAAGTTAGAAAGGCTATATAAAAAATTACATATTACTCAACTTTTTCCGTAAAAAAGTGTCGCTAATTATGTCTTAGCAACCCGCCGCCAATTCTGTCTTAGCAAACCGCTGCCAATAAGTAACTCGCCGCCTAAATAAAATAATCAAACCGTTCTGGTATTTGCAAAACAAGCCGTATACATAAGTAACGATCGCCGTCGTATTTTTTTTTCAACCGCCTTGCATAGAAAATAAGCAACTATGCGCCGTGTTCTTTAAAAATGGGCATGTACATTTTCATTTTGCTTAACTATTATAATCAAACGCCTTGACCTGTCAACTTGCCACCAATAAACAAGCAACTCGCCACCAATTTAAACAAACCGCCATGAATTTTTTATTAAAACAAACAACTCGCCTTTGACTTTTGGCAACTCGCCTTTGACTATTTCCTTAAATCGTGGATCTTGTCCCCTACTTTGTCAAACCGCCGGCTAGAGTATTAATTAAATAAGCAACTCTCCACGATGAACACAAGGTCGAATTTGACAAAATCACTCAAATAAGCTTTTCTATCCACGAATCAAAGCTCTAATATGCAATACTAACTGTGTATATCAAGTTTAAACACACCTTAACTTGTATTTCTTTGTGGATCTTCAATAATGAGGCAACTCTCCACGAAGAACACCAAATAAATTCGAATCTTTTAAGCTGGATTTCGAACTAGAGGCTTGTGTAACTCATGGAATGGCAACAATACAACATTCTTTATATGTATGACAAGAAAACAACAAGATTAACTAACCAAATAAGCTCAAAAATAATTTTGAGCCGTAGGTATTTGAGCACAAAATAAGCCACGAATTTGAGCTAATTAACCACAATAATCAATCACGAATCCACCCTTTGCTCTAGTACCAATTGTAGGATCCCGTATCACATTTCACTTCATATAATGAACCACGAATCGAACTAGAAAAGAGATAAAGAAAGTGAGTTGTTTTTTGTAGAGAGAGAAAGAATAGAGAGAGAGAGATGAGAGAAAATAGGAAAAGGAAAAAGATTTATTATTTGAACAACTACTTTTTCCAAAGAGAAAAAGTTACTTATATACCCCGACACATTAAGTGACGTTCGGGATAATTGACTAGGACCCGGGCTCGGGTTTTGCTTGGGATTAAACCCGAAACATATACAATATTAGTTTAACTATCGATCCTGATTCGCGATATTATACTATTACAACATTAACTAATTAAATGGCCGAGACTTGTGCACGTAATGAACGAACTTCCAGTTCGACTCAATATTTTGAGGCTAACACAAAGACAGCTTTTCAAAACCAACATTTATCTTGTCTAATTCTTTGATCAAATGTGACTCACTTGGCATGTTTTTTGATACTAGAATCTTATCCGAGGGAATAGAAGAAGATGAAAAATATTTTTGCTCAACATAAAGCTCTTTTTGAGGAACAAAATCTTTATAAAGCGCATTTAATTTTTTGTAGTTAATTGTCCAACAACTTTGTTTGTTTGCAACAGCAATTGGATCATTCATTTTTTCTGTCATTTTTTGTTGACTTTTGACAGCATCCTCAAGAATGTCCTCAGAATCTCTAACATTCAAAGGAATTTCTAAATTAGCTAAACTAGATGCAACATATAACTTTGGACACTTTAAAATTGCTTGCTTGAGTGTATAAGGATTCGGGTACCCCAAACCATGTTTTAATTGTTGGTCATACACAGACAATGGTTTTGGTCCAAGCATAAACATTCCTTGTAACGAATTGCCAAGTTTCAAAAACAGATCAACATTTTTTTCAGTTGGCCTCAAGATCTAGAATAGTATATGAGAGTATCCTCTTTTTCACTCATTTGCCTTTTTACTTGAATAAGTCTTTTATAATTCCTCATTTTTCGTTTGTATTTTTTGACATCTAAATCCTATTTATTCTCGTTGTTTTTCGAGATGCTCGAATGATATCTCTATCACGAACTTAATTGAGAATGGCTTGTTTTTTATAAAATTTTGCCGCGCTCATCAGCCTCAAGAAATTCGTTGATGATATTATTATCGCTTGTTAATACTCCAAATCCGAACCCGTTCCTTAACCATCTCAATCTGACTAGTCAAATGCATGTTATGTGTCGTGGACTTGTTTAGCAAATATTCGTTATTTTTCGCTTCTTGATATGAAATAGAAAAATAACTCGAACACTGTTGGTTTTGACTTTCTTGATTGTGGTTCAAAAGAAGTTTATGCTTCTAAAATTTTGATCTATGATGAATGGTTTTGATTGTGGTATTTTTAAAGATTTATGCTTGGAAAGCAAACCATTAACGGAGATCTGTTGACTCGAACACTAAGATCTTTGAAATCAGTAATGTTTATGGTTAGATTATGTAAAAGTTGTCGAAAATGAGTGTTTGTCAAGAATGAGTAGTTCCGAATTTGATCTGTTCTGAAAATAGGTTCCGAGATTGATTTTGGATCTATGATGATTAATCTTTTTGTGTTAAAGATCTTTGATGGTCTACACCTTTATTGCAAAACGCGGACAAAAAATAAATCTGAGATCTATAGACCTTGTCGAAAATGAGTCGTTTCAAATTTGTTTCGAATTTGAAACTGAGTTTATGATTCCGAGTTTGTGTTGTAAGGTTTGGATCAGATATGTGATGATGTTGTTTTGTGTGGAATGAAGATTTTTATGATCTTGAATATTTGTTAAAGATGCACACAAAACAAACCGAATCTGAGATCTATTCTGTTATTCTTTTCTTTGATTTCAAACTCGGTAACACCGACTTTGACCGGTCAATTTATTTTGAAAATCAGAAGTCTGAAAAATCAGTTACACTACTGAGTTTGACCAGTCAAAGTTGTTGAAACAAACTTTTTACTGAATTTGATTTTTGTAACAACTTTTACTGATTTTGACTTAAAAACTGCGGAAAATAAGCTAATTTGTACCAATTCTGCCACGACACTTACGATAAAACTGTAAGTACACAATCTCGATCAAACCGAGATTAGCAAAATGAGCACAAGATAAACTGATTTGACTGTTTGACCGAAAATAAACAGTTTTGACTCAAGTTAAGCTCACCAAAATAAGCAAATTCATTAATAAGCACACTAACAAAGACAGAATCACCCAGCAGATAATCAGGACCAAAAAAGCTCGAAATAAGCAGAAAATAAGCTCAAAATAAGCTCGAAATAAGCTACTGGAATAAGTTGTATGAATAAGCTCCCTAAACAACACTAAATCGCTCCTGCAGCTCTGATACCACTTGTGAGGTTTCTTGCTTCACGATCTCGGGAGGTCGAGGAAGCTCAAAATAAGAATAAGCCATAATGGAAAGGATAGAGCTTTATTTAATTTTCAAGTTTTATTAAAATGTAAAATGAAAGGAGAATACAAAATGTGAGCTTCGCCCTGTTTTGCCAGCAACATTTGCTCCATGAAATACTTCGAGTCACGAACCCTTGGCTTTGAACAATTTCTAGCATAATGTCCTTTTCCACTGCAGTTGTAGCATTGAACAGTTGAAGTATTGCCTGAAGATGGAGTACGAAGAGTTCTTTGAACATTTTCAGTCTCATTTGGAGCATTCATTCCCTCAACAACTTCTTCTTGAACATAAGCTCGTCTGCTATTCCTTCCAGTATTACCATAATTCCTGCTTTGAATATTCACTCTGTCTCCTTGAATGATTGCTTGATTTCTGGTGTTGAATGAAGCACGAAGACGATTATTTGTTGGATTAGAGAAATTTTGAGTAATGGCTTTTGCAAGGAGTAACATCGCAGAGACTAGAGGATCTTCAGAATTGTTGTGAAAATCATCCTGCTGGTACTCATCATCATAATCAACTACAGACGTAGGATGTGTCACATAATAAGATGATGTTTGTTTGGATGATGAACCTGTGTGTGCTACTAGAGCCAATGGGTCATGAGATTTTTCTAACTTCTTTGCTCTTGATGTATTAACCAGTTTCTCAAATTGCTGAAGATAATCAAAAAGATCATCAAACGAATCCACTGTCAATCGTTTAGCAAGACGAACTTGAGTCACATATTTCAACCATTCCGGTTGCAAACTATTCAGAAACTTTGTGTTAATTGTAACAGTTGGAAAGTTCATGTTATTTCGTTCCAAATCATTCATTAGCTGAGCAAAACGGTTGTAGACAGAAACAAGTGCTTCCCCTGGTTCAGCAACAAATTGATCAAATTCGTTCGTAAAACGCGTTTCTCTGTCAACTTTGTTTTGTATAGTTCCCCTCATCAATCGTTCAACTCGTTTCCACATATCCTTGGCCGAAGTGCAAGCATCCACAGAATTGTAAATCTCATTAGGAATAGAAAGTAGAATCATATTCATGAGCTCCATTTCAGCATCATAGAGCAATAAGTCATCACCTTCAAGATCCTCTACAGTTTGCAATCGTGGTATTGTCAAGCCTTCAGGAACGAAATTCTTAAACTCATAAGGGCCTTCATCAAGTGCTTTGAGAAGCCACTTGCGGTTGTCTCTCTTCCGGTTTAGATATCGTCTGAATCTACTTGCCCATGGTATATAACTACCCCTTTCAAGCATGGGAGGCCTATTTTCAGAACCGGCATCAGCAAGGGATTGTTGATATGTTTTGGATGTCGACATGTCTTATGATTCAAAGATTGGATCTTTGTAGACGAAAATGAGTGATATTTGTGAGAATAGTATCAAATTCGGTAACAGTAGTCAAACTCGGACAACACTGTTCACGGATAACAAGTAGGCTGAAAACCAATACACTTCTCGAACAGTACACTAACTCGGACAATACGTAGTAACAAACTCGGTAATCTTCAAACTAAGCAAACTCGGAAATCTTCAAACTAATCAAACTCGGAAATCTTCTTACTACAAACTCGGTGAATCAAATTTTGAAAATTTCAACAATTATGGAATATTAATAACCACAAATTCGATGAAACCGAAATTTATGATCACTAGATAATCCAAAAGTCCACTGAAATCAAATTCGATAAAACCGAATTTGATTTCCGAATTTGTAATTTTTGAGAAAATTTGTGTTTCAACACTTCAAATCACGATAAAACCGTGAAATGAATGTATGTTAAGTCTTTTGAAAGCTTATTTCCGAGTTTCAACGTAGTAAAACCTTATTTCACAAATTTTGATAGAACCGAAATTGTGAAATCTATAAACTCGATAAAACCGAGTTTGATATTAAGATCCTAATATACGATTTCCGATAGAACCGAAAGATCGTATATATCTATTACAAGATATTTCTACTGAAACTATACTATTAACAATACTGAAACTTGTAAAATTACAAGAAAACACTTCCGATAATGAACAACTCCTTCCGAGAACGAAAAAACTACTTCCGAGAATTGTTGAATTTGCAAAACAACACTCGATAACGTCCAATAACTCAAATTTTGTGCCAAAACTAATCTCGAAAGCTCAAAATCTTCAACCGAATTCTTCAAACCTCATATTACACTTCTCGGTCATGAAAAATTCTCACAAAACGAACACTCTAATTCTCTATTGGCGATTGATACCACTTGATAGGTCACATGAATCTTGAATCAATCATATCGAACATGAATGCATAGAGAGAATAGTAGAGAATGACATGTATTTAAAATTAAAATGCTATAAAATGGAGGGAAAATGGAAGAGTTTGTTACAAAATGCATCACCCTCTAATGACGATTAGAGGGGTATTTATAGGTAAGGGAAGGAGGCTTCTCTTCCTTATTTTCCTAACTTGTCACATCTAGTCCCTAGACTTTGGTAATTATGCTATTTCATTCTTTTAGCATAATATACCTTATTACAAACTACTTTAACATTATCAAAAGAAACACCAATGACTTAAATAATACAAAATCACATAATCGACACTTTTAATGATCCTAACAGGTTGTTTCTTTCCTTATCTCTTTACATTATTATTGTTGTTATCGTGTTTTAGTTTAGATAGTTATTGCTTGTTCATATTGTGATTTTATTGAACACATAACTCGAATCTATACATTTTTGAAAGTTAACTTTTAAAACGTAAAACAAACGTGTAAACTATTCAACCCTCCTCCCCCCCTCTAGTTTCCATAATTGGTATCAGTAGCAAGGTCACTCAATATTTTTAAAATATATTGTATTTTAAAGCTTGGATTGATCTATGGATTTCGATAAATATCTAGAAGGGCAATTTATGCAAAGACCACTACTCTTTGAAAGCGATAGTTTTATTTATTGGGAAAATAGATTCGAGGCATATGTTAAATCAAAAGATCTAGATCGTTGGCATGTTGTTACCAATGGTGATTTTCAACCTATTGTACAAAATCCGGAAACCAAATTAGATGAGGTTATCCCTTTTGAAAAACAAACCGATGATCTCAAAAAGAGACTTGCGAAAAATAATGAAGCAAAAATGGTTATTTACAATGCTTTGCCAAGAAAAGAATATGAAAGAATTTTCATGTGTAACACGGCAAAAGAATTTTGGAAAACTTTGTTAATCACCCATCAAGGTAATAGCCAAGTGAAAGATAATAAGATCGACCTTTTGGTTCAACAATATGAACAATTCGTCATTTCCGAAGACGAATCTATAGATAGTGCTTTTGCTAGATTTAATACTATTATTACTAGTTTTAAAGCTCTTGATGAAGGTTATTCTAGTAAGAACTACGTAAAGAAGTTTCTTAGAGCTCTACATCCTAAATGGAGAGCAAAGGTCACGGCGATTGAAGAGTCGAAAGACTTAACGTCACTATCTCTTGATGAACTAATCGGGAACCTCAAGGTTCACGAAATGATCATCAATAAAGATTCTGAAATAGTCAAAGCAAAAGTTGAAAGAAAATCTATGGCTTTAAAGGCTAAAAAAGAATCTAGTGATGAAGAATGTTTGACTTTCGGAAGTGAAGATAAAGAGTACGCCATGACGGTAAGAGACTTCAAGAAGTTCTTTAAAAGAAGAGGTAGATTCGTGAGACAATCTCGGAACGACAAAAAGGCGTTCCAAAGAAGTCGTGATGACAAGAACGGTAAAGGTGATAGAAAATGCTTTAGATGTGGCGACCTAAATCATCTTATTGGAGAATGTCCAAAACCACCAAAAGATAAGAACCAAAGAGCTTTTGCCAGAGGCTTTTAGAGCGATAGCGGTGAAAAAGATGATGAAAAGGTCAAGGATGAAACGTGTCTTGTAGCTCACGCATCAAGTGAGGAAGCTGAATTTTGATGTTTGATTTCATGCTTAATTTTTTATTCTTTCTTCAGAACAAATCACTAAAATATTTACCTTTGTGACGGTCATCATATCAGAAGCTAGTTTGAATGAAGAAGAAGATAGCATACAAAGAAGCAAAATCAATGAGAAAAAATCAAGGCTAATAGACCAAGCATATTACTATCAGGGATTAACAAGCATTACGTTAAGAACGAATGCTTATGACCTTAAAAATCATCGATGATTTGCACAAAAATCCTTTAGTGGTACTAATGGGGAAGACGTAGTTGAGCATATCGAATACTTTCTAATGACTTAATTTTGATTTTTTTTTTGAATTTACTAAATGAAAATTTCAGAGATAAACTTGAGTTGTTTGTTTTACCATCTCATTGTTGGAGATGCTGGAGGTGGTTTGATGGAATTAAAAGGATCAATACTAGTTGGGTCAATATAACTGAAATATTATTTAGAAAATACTACGCGCCTTCCCTGCACAGCAATTTTAACACCACCGATAATTAAGTGGGACCCTACTAATCCTAAGTTCAAAAACTAGTTGGCCTCAAAGTATGTGAACTACAAGACGATCGATATATTCACTAAAGGAGCTTTGTGGGATTATTGGAAATTAGGAAGCGACGAAATTGAGCCAACAAATTATAGAAGCTTCCGATCTTGAGGAAACTGATCACGATGATGAACAAGAAATCGGTGAAATTTTTAGGATTGAAACAAACTTGTTCAATTATGAAACACCACTATGCGAAAAATTCAAAGAGTATAATTACCTACTCAAGATAGACCCGGATGTCCTTACTAAAGATATTGAGGGATTCAAGACTTATGACGAATACAAGGACGATTGGATCTTTAAATGGAACAAAACATGCCAAAGGTACACGAAAAACCATGACTCACACTGGAGTAAGGACTGAACCCGCGCTAGTTATGCATTTTGTAAGCCATTTAATTATATAAGTGGGTATTCAGAGTGGCCTACCCTGTAGCTAGAGAGAAGATGGATATTGTAATGGAGAAAACTTGCCAGGAGCTTACATATAGAAAACATGCTCCATTACCAAGATTTAGAATGGCATAAGGCTTTGAAGGATAGTGAGCTGAAAGAAGAAGCTTTAATAAAATAAGGCTAACAGGAAGGATAATCAAATGAAGATGATGAATCAAGTAATAATGGTTGGAGAAGATGGGACAGCTATGAGATTGCCAACCATGATCAAGAAGAAAGAGAATAGAAATGAACATGAAATAAAGAGAAAGATTGTTAATTGTTTGATGATCATGAAGTTGTCGGTTTGCAACGTAAGCAGATTCGAGATGAACAAGTATTCCATTCACAAGACGACGAGTATTCGCTTGTAAAAGAAAATGAATACGAAGATTTGACGAGTAAAGCGAAGATGCATGTCAAGCATACTAAGAAATCTTTCGCATGATAGACGAAGGATGGATGGTAACAAGAGCCGAATGAAGGAAGGAAAAAGTCTAACTTAAAGACTTCGCTGTAAACAAAAGTGCTTCCCGGGAGACAACCAGATTGTTATTCATTTTTATCGTGTCTGTCTTCCCAGACATCAATACAACTTATCCCACGTCCGTACCATATGCGCATTGAATGTTTGAACGTTACAGTCCTTTATTTTTATGCACTTTAAACATAATTATCAATTCTATCAATACGGCGAATTCATGCACATGAATACGGCGTATTCAACAGACTGACCCGTATTTAGATACTTTTTACAGGTTTCTCGATACGGCGTATTCCAGTTTATGGATACGGCGTATTGCTTTCCTGTACATTTTTTTTAGTTTAGTTTAAATTAACCATAGATACCCGAGATAGGATTTTTGCATGTTTTCCTATAAATTGCACAGACCATTGCTGAAAAAAAATAGAAATCGGATATGTTGAGAAGAATCTACGATCTGGAAATTTTGAAGTGTTGGAGTCTTGAAACTTCAAGACGGCTGTTCAACACGTTCTTGCTCATAAACTCAACTTGGAGAATCTACCAAGCAAAATATCAGGGGAGTTTCTCATTCTAATTCTTTTAAATTCCCGTTTTTAATGTTTATCTATAGAACAAGGACGTTGTATAATTCAAGTGGGGATGGGAATTAGAATGTATACTTGTCCTATTTTTCACACTAAAATGCTTAAATTTAAAATTTTTCAAGCTACTATAGTGAAATTACTTAATAACATAACCCTCACACAATACCCTTATTAATTTACTTAAGAGGAAATTAACCTTAATTATTTCCAAATGTTAACCCAAATACCACAAAAAATAAGTGTATTGTCGGAGAATTGTAGACATAGAAACTGGCTTTTCGTATACCTATTGAGACCACAATAATGAGTACTATTGAATAGATGGAGTAACTTTTTAAATATGATAAATTTATAAGATTACACCAAAAAAGACTTTATATGTTTGTTTTATTAACTAACTACACTAGTTCGTTTAAATCCCCATATAAACCATTGTTTACCTCTTATCTTAAGAGTAAGATTACCCGCCTAGAAAAACCAATATAGCTCAATTCCTAGAGGAATAACACCAACTATTTGAGTTCATTTACACCTTTATGACTAGCCTATCCGTTAATTATGTCCATTTATCAGTTACTAGTTGCTTAAAAAGTGTAAAGTATGTATTTTCCCCTTTCCAGAGTCTTGTGTCAATTTTTTCTATCTTTGGTGCGGTTGGAAATTTGCACATTGCAAATGGGAATGTATATTATAGTCAAAACTCATGTGATTTTACCACCATCACAATTAATGGTGAGTCTGAAGAGTGAAGAAACTATCAAAGGAATTATCCGAAATTATTATGATCGCGAAGATGGTGAAACTACTCCAAGTTTCGTATATAGTTAGATGGTAAAAAAAATCTAAAAAATGAGAAAAATTGTAACAAAAAAAGAGAAGAAAGTTTGAAGATAATCGTTTCGCAAAGGAATTACCGAAGGAATTACACGAAGGATCGATTATTCGTTGATACGTCTAAAAAATCAACGATGTAGAGTATTGTACAAAGTGGAAGATATCGCCACTTACCTTGTAGAGTATGTAAAGTTTTGGGATGATTGGGAAGTTGACCGTTACGGGAACGCCAACTTAGGTTGTTGTTTTTTATCGATGATCAAGACGTTGTAAATAGTCGTGTCTTTGTCATGGTAACGGTCGGGAAAAAGTGTCTAGCAACTTGTATCTTAGTCTTAATCTATTTGTTTCTTGATTTTTATTTAACAACAATTTACTTCCCTCTCACCTAATGATTAGCCGCTGGTTTTACGCGAATGAGGACTTGTTCGAGCGTGCATGTCTATTCCGTCGTTACGGCCATGTATGCATGTCTTAGCTGCCTCGTTGGTTTACGACTTTTGGTGAAAGTTAGAAGGTTCCTACCCTATATCATTCTTCATCCTAACCGTTGGTTAAATTCGAATGGGGATGTGATCGAACACACATGTCTATTCCGTCGTTACGGCCATGTATGTGTGCTTCAGCTGCCTTGTTGGAGTGGTACTTCTGGTGAAAGATTGTAGAATGATCAACCGTAAGCCTTTCCATACAAAAACCCATATTTACCTTTATAAACTTGTTACTCCTTGGCTTTAGTGGTGGAGATGTGTATCCTTGCCAAGCTTATGATAGAATACTCGTCACGACCGAGCAATTGAGCGAATTAGTTACATGTTACCACATAGATTAGTTGAGTGATTTGAGTGTTTTCATCTTCTAGTGTGCTGTTTGGTTGTATACTTATAATAGATCAAATAAACTGGCTTAAGGAAAAAATCCTTAGGGTTACATTTTTCATTAAAATTCATAAAGGCTACTTAAGGACAATTAGGATTCCAAGTGGGGGATATTTGAGACATTCAATTATCGTCTATTTATAGCATCATTTATCCTATGTAATTAAACCCATTTTGTATAATTATGTGCAAAGAATTGTTTACTTAATCGTTGTATTTGAGAATTGCAAGTAGTTATTAGTACTTAGTGAAGATTAACTAAAAAGCACGCTTTCTAGTTCTTAACAAAGATATTTGAACAAAAACCTGTTATGATGACCAATATGACATATCCATCAAGAAGATACGGCGTATCCATGCCTACACTCACCAAAGACCACGAAGGAAACAAGATCCAATACGCCGTATCTAGAAGAAGGCAATACGCCGCTATTCATGCAATGGAATAAATATTCTTGGAGGATTAAATGTGGTCCCTTAATCCAAGAAACCCCCGATTATGATCGTATCCAAGACATTGATACGCCGTATCAAACAATATTTCAAGACCCTATAAATAGAAAACTCAAAAATGAGTTTTAAGTGTGCTAAATCATATTCTCAATACCTAAACCATAAAAGTCGATTTTGAGAGGAGAAAAAGAGAGAAGAGGTCAAGCAACGCTATTAATTCCATAGGAGACAATGTGTAATTTCTTATACTTTTGTAATCTGTCAGTTTATTTTTTTGTATCTTCATTTAACTCGGTTAGTTTTACCTTGCTAAATAATTACTTTGTGTATAATTATGACGTGTGAAGGTAATACTATTTGGGTATTAGCCATTGTTATGAAGATCTTAATGTTGGGTTTGTTTATCTCGATTTCTTAATTTATCGTTGATTGCTTGTTTATGTTTATCAATTTATACTTGTTTACGTGCTTAAGTATGCGAGCTATCATTCAACTGGGTCTAGTCTACAATATTTAATGCACTGCAACTTCGGTTTTGTTTGGGCATAGGGCTAAGAGTCTGGGATAGCTCTTCCATATTGCAATTTATATATCTAGAAATCATGGTCACAAATATTGACTAACCTTACCTTTGTTAGTGAGCTTAGTTGAGCATAAGTGACCTTGGTATCACGCGTATGTTCTGTTCCATGTGGTAAGGAATCGGACAGTGGAATACTAGTTATAAAGAGCCGTTTAACGGTAGTGGGTTATGTCTCCATATGCTAGGGTTGAACAGATCACCTAGCTTTAATTCCCTAGATAGATTATAATCAGGCAAATAGGAGCTTTTTGCGGACGGTTTTAATTGTGATTAATTCTATGTTGTCTAGATCTCAGAAGAATAACGCCTAAGTCTTAAGATATGATTATGCCGCCTCGTGCTATGTATCATTGACTAATAAACAAACCAACATTCTGATTGGATTAATAATGGTTAATACAGTTTTCTTATATCTGGCTAGACCGCTCTTTTATCTTTTGTTAATTTGCTTATGTGTGTTTTAGTGTCTTGAATTGGTTTTAGTCACCACAAAACATGTGCCAGTCTCTCAGGCTGAAAACCTCCTTATCCATTAGATTTAGGATTAATATAGGTTTAGCATAGATTAGACTAACTTAAATTAGAAAAACCAAAGTATTAATAAATTGAAAGTGTTCCTCACTCTTAGTGATCGACACCCTACTTACCATGAAACTCCCACCGACGGGTAAACTGCCCGTTAAAGTGTTGTTTTTGGTTAAGTTGGCAAAATATAAATTTAAAAATTGAATCATGATTTACAACCACACAACTACACATTAGAAATCCATTCCTTAATCAAGGTATGTGTTAATTTTATGGGTTGATGATAGAAATTATAGCATTATGCTAATTTGAATATTTGATGAACCCTAGTCTTGAATTATGATGAAACATGGATTAGATATAATGATTATAATTCAGAATTATTAAGTGTGTAGTGTTTGTTAGAGTATTAGGTAAATAATGGCTTTGTGATGAAAGTTTATGCTTTATGATAATTATAAAGAGGTGTTTGGCTAGAAGTTAAATTAGCACTTAAATAAGTGATTTTGGCTTAAGGCCTAAAGAAATAATGACCTAAACATGTCTAATAAGCTGTGATATAAGTTTGGTAAAGATTGAGATACCTTATTATGGGTTTTGGGTCTTTTTGGACATGTTTAAAAACACGACAGCAAGGTGTGCAGGATTTTATACAGACTTTGAAAATCATAGAAAAATAACCGTAGCTCCGTTGGAGATGTGCCTTGCATATCCAGAAAGGTAAAAGGGACTACTTTTTAGCAAAACTATTTCCAGGTCATGAATGTAAGTTTAAATGGGTCAAAATCAACTTAGTGCAGTAGGTTTGCATAAATTCTGAATAAAAAGAGGAGTTTGTAAAAAGTGTTTAAGTATGATTTAGAGCCTTATATGGTTATATTAAGTTGTATAAACCCATTATATGTTAAGATACATGAGTTAGCAAGTTCTTATGGTGTTAGTATGATTATATCATGGTTAGGTGCTCGTGGGAAGCTTACGAAATCTAATCAAGACCAAAGGTGAGTAACGGATTTAGTTTCATATTATTAGCATATACATGATATATTAGTGTTGTTTAGCTTCGGATTATAACCGAAGGTTGCCATGATTATCCCGTCATGATTTGGATTTAGCCAAAATCAAGTCAAGAATAGGATACCCGCAAGGGGTATCGTAGCCAAGTATAGGATACTTGCAAGGGGTATTATATCAAGTTTAGGATGCTCACGAGGAGCATCGCTTTATGAGTAGGATGCTCACGAGGAGCATCGCTTTATGAGTAGGATGCTTACGAGGAGCATCGTATCATGTTTAGGATGTTCACAAGTAACATCGCTACTATGAGTAGGGTGCTCACAAGTAGCATCGTAAACTAGTTTAGGGTGCCCAAGAAATGTACCAATAATCATATAGCGTGCCCAAGAAGTTCATGATATAAAAGTCCCGTATAAGCATCCTAAGTGGATGACCCGTGCTTGTATAGTAACATCCTATGTGGATTACCCAAGCATCCTAAGTGGATGACCAAGCATCCTAAGTGGATGACCACGACATCATAAGTGGATGACTAAGCATCCTAAGTGGATGACCCGTACTTTAATTAGTACTTACGTCCTTCATGGATGACCCGAGTAAACAAGTACGATGATAGAATAGTGCCCCAAGAAGAGTACTTGTTGACTAGTGAATTTATTATGTAGAATAGGACGATCAAGCATCATCTAGTTATTGTTGATCCCAACTTAAGATTGATTCCTTAGCTTGTAAATGTTAAGTTACTTTGGATAGATCCAAAACAACTATGGTAGAAACTTTGTGGATACTAAAGAGTATGCGGAATCTACTCTTTAATACTTAGAAGAATATCAATAAAACAGTAAACTGTATGAACAATGATATTACTGAAAAGCTCCAATATTATTATTATCAATAATACGATTACTTTGTGTAGTACTAGGTTTACAACCTTGAAGCTATATATCAAAATGTATATAAATGAGAGATATATAAACTACATGCCCTAGGGTCTCCTTTTATACACCAAGGAACCCTAATGGGCTTACAACGCGTTTTCTACTCATACATATCTTTTCCTAATATATCTTATACATATCTCTTTAGCATTACTAAAACAGACTAACAGTATTAACTAAGTGTAACAGCAAAAACTCTTCTAGCAGTAGTAATATTTTGTACTAGCAGTACTAATATTACACTAGCAGTAGTAATGACTTAGAACTTTTTCTTCAATCTTGAGCAGCAGCAGTAACTTCAACCAGCAGTTGTAACTTGAACCAGCAGTAGTAACAGTTAAGAATCTTTTTATTCCTAACAATCCTCCCCTAAACTTATGATTTACCTCTAAATCATCAAGTTTCTTTGAATTAAACCTTGTTCTCTGAGAGGATCTTCTAAACACTTCATCTTCTTAGTTATCAAACCTGCCCAGGATATCTTCCTACGAGATGTTCTTAGACATCTCTATCTATCTTATCACCAAGAGCTTGCGACCATCATCAATGTACTAGTTCTCTGGACAATGGACTCTCTTCTTTACCAGGCAATAGATGTTCTATTTTTTTCCCTTCTCTGTAGACAATGATGCACTCAACTATGAATCATATAGCTCTCCAAGTTAAATCATGAAGATGCATTTTGGAAGCTTCTATAACTCATCATCTGTATCTGGTTTAAATAATCTCTTCAACTCAATCCATATCTCTCTTTCTTTGTCATCTATTGGTTTCGTTTAATTAAACTTCTCTTTAACCAGACTTCACAGCATCACTAAGTCATCCCTGTCAAATGCCTTCAGCATATCATCAAAGAAGTGATGTACCTCAGTATGATTTCCAACTCTGATGATCTTCTAATACTTCCTAGTGCCTTAAGTGTAAATCTCCTAGTCAATTATTAGATACTTAGTTTGTAAGGCTTCAACATTCATCCCTTGCTCTGGAACTATTATCATCATTTGTTGTAGCTCTTCTTGTGACAGTTCATCAGCTTCTTTATCTCTTGTTTCTTCAGCTAGTTCTGAGCTTTCACCAGTCTTTTGCCTCTTAGAACTTTCTTGATCAAGTTCTTCTTCTGCAGCCCTTTTTAAACTTCCAGCTGCTAACTCAGAATCTGCTCTGTCAACTTCACCCTCTATTGGAACAAAAGTGTTTACCTTCCTCATTGTTGTTTCAAACAAAGTCTTGATCTCATCAAAGGAATAACCTCTCAACTGTTGCAGTGTATATCCAGCCATGTTCTTTAGATAATTAGACATTTAATTCCTCTTCTGAGCTTTGGTCAGTGGTTTTCTTCTCTGCTCTTCTACTCTAAGTCTTGCAAAATGTTTCTTTCTTTCATTCATGAGTTCTACAAATAACTTTGACCTTTCTTCAATGGGTATCTCTCCTTTCTCTTTTGCTTGTAATTTTGCAGCTAACTCATAGTCTGCACCATCATAGCTTGAACATCATCCCATTCAGTAATGTTTGTAGCTTTACTAGCTTCTTCTTCTCTTTCTTCTTTAATGTCGGGCATCTTTATCTAATCTTTCTTGAAGTCTCTAAGCTATATCCAGCATGGATATTCAATTTGTTCTTTCTCTCTTTGTTTTTAGTCTTCAAACCATTTGCACTTTCCCTTGTCTTTTAGATCAATTTGTAGAGGAGGTACTCTTACTCTTGTTCCAAACTCACTAGGCTCTTGCATAGTTACTCCTTTTGCCTTTGATTTCTCACTCTTCATCTTCATAAGGGTTTGAGAAATAGTGAGGTCTTTATCTTTAATAAGAGTTGTTGTTGTTGTTGGACGAGTACTTGGCTCAGCAGTACTAACAGATACACCAACAGTAGTAATTGGTGCACTGGCAGTAGTAACAGGTTCAGCAGTAGTAATATTAATACTAGCAGTAGTAATTGATGCACTAGCAGTATTAATTTCAATATCATGACCATACCTCCCCTGAGTCTCTGAATCCTCTTGAAACCATGCAATCCCTTCATCTTGATCAATTTCATTCCTCCCCTGTTTGGATGCATCCTCTGGATCACCCAAACTCTTTTCTGCAGAAGACTCTATCCTGACTTTGAATAATCTCTTCTTGAGTTGTGGAGTTCTTGACTGTTTCTTCTTTTCCAACCTCTTGACTCTTTTCTTCAACTATTTAATTTCTAAAGCTTGAGTATCCTTTACATTCTCTAAGTCAAGAACCCTGTCAGACAGTTTTGTACATATATCCATTAATTCCTTAAGTTCAATTCTTTCCTCATCACTTCCAGGTGTGTTAACCCCTAGGAGAGGTGAATCATAAGAAGGTATAGATACCCTGTCAGACCTAGTCTAAGCAATGGTATCCCCCATGGCTTCTTAGCACATGGGAATACCACCTAAACCAATTCCTTGAGGAAAAGGAACATTAGGTATTGTCGTGGATTGGGTCCTATTTATGTTACCACTTCCCTGCTCTGTATCTAAGCTAGTAGCAGTAGTGGCAACCCTTTCCACACTGTCTCCCCTCTCCTCATGGACAGTCTTATCTGCTACAAGGGTAGTAGGTCCACTAGACTGAGATATCTTAGTGGCCTTTCTTTTGGTTTTCCTATGTTTTTGGATCTTTTTGGGTTGAGATGATGATGTAACAATAGGGATTGGTTCTACATGAGATGGTAAAGCAGTAGTAGGTGTGTGTTGGGGTTTAGTGGGTTGTCCTGAACCTTCACCCTCCACTGCTTGTGATTGTATCAACATAGTATCAAACAAGGGTGTCACATCCTTGAAAATCTTTTCTTGCCTTCTTCTTGTTTGCAAAAAAAACCTATTTTAGTATGAGGAAGGTTTATCAAATTCATCAGTAAAAACTGGTTTAAGATTTATCAATGTGATTGATTCAAAAACAGTTGGTAAAAAACTTTGGATTACATAAAAACTTTTTAGGGAATTAGGATCCAAAGTTTCTTAACATTACCATCAAAAACATCAATTAGAAAAATTAAACTTTTGTTTCTTTGCAAACATTAACGTGTGATGCTATATTAGCCACCAAATTCTTCCAAGTATTGATTTAGAACTTAAACATTTATAAGATGGTTATTGAATGGAGCTTACTTTTTTTTTTTTTTTTCGCGATTGAGGGGGAAAGAAAAGATTTATAAAAAGTAAGTTTATCAGAAAGCTTTTCATACCCATCAATTGAGTTTCAAAAATCTCAGTTTTGTAAGCAAGTAATGCATCTCATCTTAATAGTGAAGATCTCTCCCCAAGATGATTCTTTTTTCTATAGTCTTGCCATCACTTTGCGCACTACATCCAAAAACAACACGCCCCAAAAAACACAAAGTATTTGCGTTCATTATTGACTGTTTTGATCTTTGCAGTAGACTAAACCGCTCATTATAGGGACCACATAGACAGTTGGACTTATAGTTAATGCGTACCTGATAGGACTAATCATTAAGGAAAATTAACCTATCTCGCAAATCAGCATTATTCTTATGATTTTTCCAAAGTATGCACCATATTATTGAGAAATCATCAAAGGTAACGTCCGCCATTGATGTGAATTGTGAATGGTGATGGTGATAAAATCGAGTTAGGGTTTGTAAAATTAAGATAGGTAAGAGTGTTTAAGAGTGATTACTTTGTGAACAAAAATGGTTTTATAGGGAATTAAGAAAACCCATAGGTGAAGTAACCAACTAATTTACAAAAGCAACGCGGCTGTTGTATCCCCAACGATATTGTAGTGCACTAACTCTTGGCCTGCAGCATATAACTTTGATTGCCTGCAGCACTAACTTTTGCCAGCAGCATTAAGTCTTGCCAGCTGCATAACTCTCGAGTTACCAGAATAAAAACCCTTTTTATTCCAAGTAGTAATGTACAACTATTCCCAATCATCAATCTAATCAAACAACACCTCAGAGATTAAGCAGTCCATGCTGCAGTCAAAATTGAAAACGACTAAACATACAAGGCTTTTGTGAGTAAGTCTGCAAACATTTGGATCAGTGCTGAATCTTGATCACTTGAATTAATTCTTCTCATATGAATCCCTTATGAAGTGATGTCTAATTCAATGTGCTTAGTTCTTTGAGTGAAACATGGATTCTTAAAATATGCAGATGGTGCTTTCATTTGTCAATGAAAAATTTGGTTATTAATGAGTTGTATCCCCGTAATCCAGATTTGATTTTGGATCCATAACACCTGACCACAGCAATTAGCTGCAGCTACATACTCTGCTTTAGTAGTAGAGTTGAAAACTATAGTTTGCTTCTTGCATTGCCATAAAATCAATCTACTCCCAAGAAATTGACAACCTCCTGTTGTGGATTTCCTGTCTAAACTTGCACCAGCATAGTCACTATCCGAATAAGCTTCCAAGTCAAATGGTGGTTCCTTGGATACCAAAGCCCATTTTAGTGTTGACTTTTTTATGTATCTAAAGATTCTTTTCAAAACATAAAGATGTGAAACTTTAGGTGTGACTTGAAATCTTGCACAAGCACATACAGCAAACATTATATCAGGCCTAGAAGCTATTAGATACATCAATGATCCAATCATTAATCTATATAAGTGAACATCAACATCTTCAGCTTCTGCATCCTTCAGCAATGGCTTTGAAGTCTCCATAGGTGTACTTGCTATCCTCACAGTTGAATACTAAACTTATTTAAGATTTCATCCACATACTTGTCTTGGCTAATAAAAATCCCATCTTCCTTTTGCATCAGCTGTTTTACAATCTAAGAAGAAAGTGAGCTCACCTATAGAATCATTGGAATCTTCTTGTGCATCACTTTCATCAACCCAGTGGCATAACTCCTTCTTATAGATCAAAAATGATATCATTACATAAATTTGAACTAGTAGAATCTCCCTTTGACCTTTTAATGAACAAGTCTTGTTTTTCGTCCCTCTTTAAAATCCATTTTCTAATAAATAGGTAGATAAAGTCTCATACTAGGCTCTAAGAGCTTGATGTAGACCATATAATGCCTTTTTTACCTTATAAACTCTGTCAGGGAACTCTGGATCTTCAAACCCTGGAGGTTGACAGACATAAACTTCCTCTTTAATCTTGCCATACAAAAATGCACTCTTCATATCCACTAGTAAACAACAAAGTTCATGAATGAGGCATAGGCTAAGAACAACCTAATTGCTTCAATCCTAGCAACTGGAGCAAAAACATCATCATAATCTATTCCCTCTTCTTGAGTGTAACCCTGTGCAACCAGCCTTGCCTTGTTTCTAATCACAATACCTCTTTTATCTTTCTTATTCATGTACACCCATTTAGTACCAATGGATCTTTTGCCATGTGGTAAATCCATTAAGGTCCAAACTTGTTGTAACTTAAATTGCAGAAGCTCTTCTTGCATAGCTTCTATCCAGCTTGGATCTTTTAATGCTTGGATTACCTTTTTAGGCTCTTCCTAGGATAGGAAACAAGCAAACAGACAAGTATGAAGGTCTTCATGAGTTTTCCCTTCATAAACAGCACTAATAAACCCTTGTTCATTTGTAGTCTTTGTCATTCTCCTTGTCTGTACACCAGACTATACATCACCAATCACATGATCAAGTAAATGATATTTATGGATTATTATATTTGGAGTAGAAGGAACTGGATATGTGATAGTAATGTTGCTCATATCCACTTCTGTTTCATCACCAAAGAAATCAGCATGTGTGGCTTCAAGTGGAGCAGTAGTAACTGTTGGACTAACAATATTAATATTTAGACTACCAGCATTAACATTTGTACTGGCAGTATTAATACTTGGCCCAGCAGTATTAACATCTTGAGTACTATTTTCAGGTCTCTCTTGATCATCAATTCCACTTTCTTTATTTACACCTTCATCATCCTTCTTTCCAGCATCACTAGGAGGTTGTGGTTCTTCATTACTAGCATTCGTTAAAGGAGAATCAAATAGTGAACCATCTTTTCACAGTGGCATCAAAATGTAATCTTGCCTAGATCCTGTCTCCTTGCTAGAATGACCTGCACCAATACTTTCTTTTGTACCTACAAAATCATTAGAGTTTGTACCTGCAACAACTGGCACATAATTCATTGATTTTGTTAGAACATCAATATCAAACAGCCACTTTGGTCCATCACCTGCAATAATAGGCTTATCCTCCAAGAACCTAATATGCAAGTTTTCTTCTACTTTCCTAGTTCTAATGTTGTATACCCTAAAAGCCTTACTATTCATTAAGTATCCAACAAAGAATCCTTCATCTGACTTTCCATCAAACTTGCCTAAATAATCTAAGGTATTAAGAATGGTAACATGACACCCAAATGGTCTCATGAAGCTTAGAGCAGGTGTTCTACCTCTAAACAGTTCATAAGGGGTCTTGTTATGAGGCTTAACTACTAATACCCTATTCTGCACATAGCAAGCAGTATTAACTGCTTCAGCCCAAAATGTAGTAGGTAACTTAGAGTCAGCTAACATGGTTCTAGCAGCCTCAATTAGTGTCCTATTTCTCCTTTCAGCAACACCATTTTGCTGAGGAGTTCTAGCTACACTAAATTCCTTCTTAATGCCTTTCTTTTCACAAAACTCACTCATTTTAATCACTAATAAACACTCACTCTAACTCTATTTTTGAACTATGTTCCATTGTTCACATTTCGATTATCTTTCTTTTTAATTCTACCTAGGATGTTCTATCTAAGTTAAATGCTCGTAAGAATTAGACACTAGTATCATCTCTTAAAGATGTAAATTGATATAACTAAGTAAAAATCTGATTTATTTCAGTGACAAACTAGACAACTATTTCTGATTCTTAGCTGCTTCACATAAGTCTAGACCAAACAAGGCCTTATGGCAACATGAATAATAACGGCTGAGTAATAAGAGTTTCTGTTTCTTGGTCTTTACACAGTGGGCTTTGTGTAGCTTTTCCCTTAAGGCAAGCTTTACAACAAAATAGTTTGGTCATTTTCATAAACTTTGTGCAGGTAAAACACACTCACATGGTTTTCCTTAAACAAGTTTAATTAATAGTTTATCACAAATTTACATGGGACCTAGGACTCTAATGCACCATAGGCATTGATTTCCTTCATAGGTGTTGGCCTTGACAACAAGATTATTAACTGTTAAAACTCTACTTTTGGACATTATTCTACATATCAACACTTTACTTATTGTTCTTTCTAGGAATTTAAGTTAAACCTTTGACTTCTTAAAGCTATGCTAAATTTGAGGTCATGAGACCGGAACCCAAATCTTCCAGTGTCAGTGTATATAGTACATTGTTCTTTTTGTGTTCAACTTCTGTATAACACTTTATATAAGGGTATAAACTATAATATCTTTGTCTTGTACACATCACTCATAAAATATTGATTACTTGTTTAAGAGTTCCATTTTCCAGTTTATTTTCCCTTCCTTTGGCTCACTCCCCAAAAGTAAACTAATCACTCTATCATCAATTCTGAAGTTCTGTGATGGATTTGGACATGTCGCCCTCTCAGGTGACTTGAGCCATTCCTCACCATTAATGTCACATTAGCCTGTTCTTTTTTTGTGTGTTTGCTATCTTGTCCATTAATATAAGGGTTATAGTTTTCACTTTGGGAGCCCTTGCCATCGCATAGGACCTACAAGCGGGGAGAGAAGCACGGGATGCTTTTCCCATGAGGTCTTAGCGTTGCGAGAGAGGACTTTTAGATTTGAGGGATTGGGCTAGTGTTTGGGGGGCCGTGGGGATGAATTTCCGTTTATGGGAGGTGTGGACGTGGATCCGGTTAGGGATAAGGCTTTAAACCTTTGTGGGGGACAGGTTATTATTGAGTTTCGTGAGAGGATGTACTGGGGTCTAGTGCTGGTATGTTAATGCTCTCTGTCATGAGTTTAAGGAGGGGGCGAAGAGGCGTGGTGGTCTTTCTGAGGAAAAGGCTCTATTGTGGTTAGGGGGGGGGAGTTTTTTGGGGGGGGTGCTGCGTAAATGAAGAAGGGTGGGTGGGGGTGTGAGGGAACGGGGAAATGGGGTGAACGGGGTAGTTTGCCAGGTCCACGTAACTGAATAATCTATTGGGGGTTATGCGGTCGTAAGGACGTAATAAGTGTTCTTGGGGTGTCAGGGAGCTTGGTTGATGGGTGGTTATGGAAAAGTGCTGGTTGGGGTTCGGGAGGGACGGATGGCTATTGGGGCTGGTTATACTGCTCTTGGAGCACATGCTTCTGGGTGCTAGTGGGTTTGCGTGGGGTTTGGTGTTTCTAGGGGTGTTATGGCTCAAGGAGGTAGTTGGATTGCAATTGTTTACAAAGTTGATGGTATGGGGTTGGGGTGGGTGATGGTATGAGGGATTTTAATTCACTCTGGTATTTCTTATTGAGGGTGTGGGGTCCTACCCGCTACTCTTTGGTCTAGGCCCCGTGGCCGGGGGGGTAGGCAGAGTGAGTAGGCACTGGAGGGTGGGCGTGATCACCTTGGGTAACATCGGGTCTGGGTAATGTGAATATGAATAGGGTCGGGATTTAGGGGGGGCACAGGTTCTTAGGGTGTGTGCAGGGTAGGGTTGTAGGTCTAACTATAAATTTCTTCTTTAGCCAAACAGTAGGTGAAAATCCATTTTTATTCTCCTAACGTATCATTTGGACCACCAAACTCCTGCAACCAAATATGGGGGCCTTAAGGTGTTTCCCCTTAAACTCACGATCAACACAAAGTATTCTGCCTTTAAACCATACTCCCCCCCCCCCCCCCCCCCCCCCTGGCTTCTAAGTTCTCTAGAACGCTCACTCATCGGTAACTTCTATAACACTTTAGTGTCTGTGTGGAGTACTCCTTCTTGATCTCCATAAAGAGTGTGACCATATGCAACACTGACAGTACTTGATTGAGTGACGGTGCTTGTTGAATAGAAGCAAGCACTGTGGGAGGTGGTAGTAGTAAGCAGCATTATGAGCTTACTATAACTCGCGCAGTCACCTCTGATGCATTCGCTTGAACTCTACTACTAAGTAGTATCAACTGAACTCCTCTGCTTGTTATTTCACATAGCTCTAGACATATGTTCTATATGTGACCTGCAGCTAGATCATTATCTTCGCAGATTTTTAATATACCGTATGATTGTGTGCTGATTCTCCTTTCTTTCTTGTACTCGTTCAACAGTGTTTCCGCTCTCCTTAACCTACATTCTTATATAACCTTCATCTAACGCATCTCGCTAATTAGTGCTTGATAGACCTTGTGACGTCAAGATGATATTCTCCTACGTTTTTGATTGTCCTAGTTATCAACTGTCTCCACCGCTGCCAAATCTGCTTTTCTCACCTCACTTTCACACAGTACACATAACCCTCACATTTTTTGTGTGCTTCAAAATGAGATCCTCTCAAATTCAGCCTCTCTTAATATTGAGTTATCAACTCTCTCTTTTCACACCTCACGAACTCGCCATAATCCAGACCACCTGTTCAGTAAGAACCTGATTCTAAATGATATAAGCTCCGTAGAAGAAAGAGAATTACTACAACATTAATCATACTACAACATGTTCTCATAGACCATCTCACAAGATGTCTTATTAGATAATAAGTGAAAACTATAATTCTAGTCTGAATTTAAAGTGAGCTACTCATCTCGCTAGAAAACTGAACCATTTTTTCTACGATAATGAGAAACGTTTTTATGAATAACAACTCCCTACACACGAAAGACAGCATAACTTACTACCACTATGACTAGATCCCATGTCACAGTCAACAATTCACAGTGCACCATCCTGTCAAAATACAAATTACACTCTCAATCCAAATCTAACAAAAAATACTGTCTGTACTCAGAGTAAGACGCCACCCTTCCTCCAACGCTTAGTATCAAATGAGGTACAACCCCAACCCTTCCCTCCCCCCCCCCCACCCCCACCCTCTCACTTTATGTGTGTGTGTGTATCCTAACTCCTAGCGGCATACACTGATTCTAACATTAGTGTTCACTCTACTCCCATTTATTAGCACACAGATACAAAATACCCCATCCATAAGATCCAGACCACCTATATGTCTAAAAACAGAATCACTAACCCAAATTTACCGTTGCGATTCCTCTTAGTTGTTAGATGTATTGAACTGTGTGCTTGTTATCTATATGTCTATATGTTTGCCTTAGATGGATATGAATCCAAGCAACTCTCCCCCTATATGGATGAACAGCTCACTAGTAGAGAGATTAAGTTAGTAGAATTGTATGTCATATGTTCTATGCTAATGACGGATTAGAAAGTCTAGTTTTGTTTGAATATGACTGACATGTCATTATTAGTAACATATTGTGATGTAGATAGTCAATAAGACAGTAGACTCTTTTGTACTATATATAACTATTGTATTTGCATATCATATTAATATATAAAAATTAGAGACGATAGAAACTACCTGATGTAAATCGCACCATCACAATAAAATACATAAAAATCCAACAATAACCAACAATCCATCTATCACAACATCACAAACATAACAAAAACAACCAAAAATATAACAACCAATCAACTCCACTCAACCCATTAAGCAATCAATACCACAAAAAAATCAAACACATCAAAAATATCATACATATACAATACAATACACAATCAAAAAAATAGTAATAAACAAAATAACAACCAATCAACATCATCATCACATCCAAAAAAACCAAAATAACCATCATCACATAACAACCACACAAATAAACCTCCACCAACCCCTCACCATACAACATCAAAAAATCCATAATACATAACCACAATCCAATACAAAACCAAAAAATCACCCAACATAAACCATCAACCAAATCAATAACATCAACAAATCAAACATAATCAAATATATAAATCATACCATCCACAATCAAATCACAAAACAATATAACAAATCCAACCTAAACTCACACATCCTATCCACCCATCAAAAACCAAATCACACACACAAACCCCATCAATCAACACACCATAAACAAAATACCATAATACATCCATAAATAACCCACACATACCCACCACAAATCAAAAAAAAACAACATCAATCATACAAAATTAAAATTACCCCACTCAAAATAAACAGCACATCATGCAATATCAATCTCATCGACAGAATTGTACAGAATGAGACCAAACAGAAAACAATCACATACATATATCACAATGTCAACATATCACTAGAATAGACATCATCTACAGACACCTTAGATGTCATGACCCTCCACCATCAAATCCAATATCATAAATCATAATATCCACACAATCCAAACAATCCATCCGCAAAAAATAAAACATATAAAAAATAACCACAATAAAAACCAATATCACATCCAAATCATAAATATCCATAAATCACCTCACCTAACATAAATAACCCCATCATACACAATATATAAACACAACATACAAAAAAAATTAATCAAAACACCAAATCAACAATAAAACAAAAAATCATCAACATCACCTACTCATCTTCAATACACCCATCATCCATCATCAAACACCATCATCCAAATAACCACCAAAAATATCAATTCATCACATCACACAACATATCACACACATATAAAAACATCCAAAAACAAATAACAAATACATCCAATCAAATACTAACATAATTCAACAAGGTAGCAGAAATCTGTATCAATATCACACCCAAATTCACATACATTTATGATATATAAGTCATATATCTAAAGTAGATATCATATGCACACAACCAATAGCAAACGATACGTATTAATAAATTGATCGAATTCATATACAGTCAAAATCGTCAGCAATCTGAAAATATCACATATCGTCTCTCTTCATTCCAACATAACTAGCCGTACTTTAATTGAACTTTGAGTAATATTCAACAGTAAGGTTTTTATGTAATAATTCTAGTAGAGTGTTGTAATTCAAAATATAGTATATATGTATTATATCACATCATCACCTATATATCATATTGTGTGAATTTTATATTACGGTGGTTAAATTGTTGGTTGTGTTTATTTTTTTGTTGTTCTATAAAGAATGATAATGATGTCATATATTTATGTATTTTTATTTTAACTAAATTGATGAAGTATTGATTTTTTTTTTATAACATCCAAATAGATCATGATTATAGTGAATTTTAGTTTTTATATATATTTATGTTAATAGTCTATTTTTTTATGTATTAAAAATCACATAGATGATATTAAGAAATCTATGCCAATATTGACAATATATTACCATAATAGTATATAGTGTAATTTATTTGTTTTTTGAGTATAGTCAAAAATCTATGAAAACTACAGATTCAATAAAACAACACCAACATGAAGAAATCAATCAATAAATAATATCACATCACAATTAACTATAATATCAATCCAAATGCATATTATAATCCATAAAACAAAAAAAAAAATGTATCAGACATGAGTAGTATACAAAGTCACAAATGTTAATAAATGAAGTGAGTTTATTTATGATTAGAGATGATCAGTGTTATAGAGTGTGCTAAAATGATTTCTTATATCTAAAATGATAGCAGAAGAGAGTTAGGAGTTTAAATGTATCAGTGTCGAGTTTACAGTGTAGGTAGACTAATTGTAATGAATATATGCAGATGACAAGAACAATAGGATATCGTGAGATAGATGTATTCAGATAACAGATTAAAGATCACACAGAATGGATTGGTAAGGATCAAATACATAGATAAAAACATATTATCAAATCTATCGTATGATGATAAAGATAAATAGTGGTGATTGAATGTGATAATAAGAAATGAGTCGTTGAATGAAAAGATAGGAAAAGGTCGTAATTAAATTGTATTGAATTCGAGTTTGATAGTCTATGATATAATGCCATGAAGAAGGAGTGTATAAGAAGATGATAATCTGTAATGGGTAGATAAGGAGAGGGAAGGTGTTTAGTGACGATATAGAAATTGTCGAAGTGGAACATCAAGAGAGTGTTGAAATGTAAGTATGGGCGGGGAAAGTTGATAGTTTAGAAGAAAGGAAAAAGGAATTATATTAAATATAGTTATTCGAGAGGGAGGCGATCATTTGTGGAGCTAGTGCGATGTATGTTTAAGGGGTATGTGTAAAGAGGATGAGTATGGTGATGAGTGAATGAGAGGTAACGTAGGCAGTTTAGTAGCATATAGTTTGAGGGTTAGTAGATAGGTGTCGAAATGAGAGGTCTAGATTTTAAGTGGTAGGTGCTTAAAGGAGAGGTATTGATAGAAGTGAAGCGGAGTGGATAGTGCGCGGCGGGAGGAGAGGGGAGTTAAGAAGAGGGAGAGGAGTCTCTGTGGATATTCATCTTATCTTTACCTGGGCCGTTGTGTAAGCTGGGCTGTAATGCCATGTGATGGATCAGTATTCACTATCGTTACACCAAGGCATGTGCCAGGTCTTGAGTGGCTCCGCGCGGGTCTAGCGGCTGAGGTTAGCCTCACAAGCCGTAACACGCGTCCCCCGGCCAGTGCACCACGCCCACTCCCTCTCACGCCACGCCCCCCTCGCCACACACCCCCCTCCCCACGCACCCCCGCCCCCCGCCGCGCCCCCATGCGCCGGCCGGACCCTACGCCGGTGTCTGCTAAATCTTGCATATCCCTTCCTCACGGTATTCTAGTTATATCAGTCCCCCTTAGCCATTCCCAACCCCTTCACACTACTCCCCCCCGCCGCCCATTCGCCAGCAGGCTACCGTTGTGATCCCCGCCTGGATGTGCCTGTGGTGTACTCCCGAGACATGGTAAGCTTCAGTTGAGAGTAGATACACAAGGGTGGGATGGTGTGGTTCGTTGTGTTCGTTTGATTAGGAATCTGGGGTAGTTTGAGATGGTATTTATATCGGGTGTCTGGCTTCTCTTATTCGTGGCTCTCGTTCTTTTCTTCTTGGGCGGTGTCATGGGGGACGCGTTGCTGCTACTCGGAAGTATTCGCGGTTCATTGCAGTGTTGTATGTCTGTTTTGTTAAGTTTTATTTATTTTTGTTTTTATTGAAGCCTCCTTTATTCCACTACACAACTCAGGCCTTTTTGTTAGTTGTCGTTTTTTTGTCCTTCCCTTGTTTACATATTATGGCATTATCTTGGTTTCCTAATTCCTCTGACACTAACCAGCCCTTACAAAGTATCCACTAAACTTTATTGTTTGGCAGTTTTGAGTAGTTTTGTAGTAGTTGTGAGTGTTTGTTGTATATCATATCTACCTTATAGACTTGTCATATCCTATACCTTTGTGTCTCACTCCCTTTGATTGATCTTTCTACGTTTTTGGGAGAATATAATAATACCATTCCTTGTCGGAATGTTGCCATCATGGTTTCATGATACATCTTCTTATCCCTGCTCCGTTTTTGTTTTCTGTATTGGTTGCTTGGTTCTTGGTCCTGTTAGGTGTTTCTGTTGGGCTTGTGTCACGTTTGTTTGGTTGATGGGCCATATAATGCATTTACATGTGGACTTCATATTTTGGGTGGTGGGTGTTTAGGGTGTCCTGGTTAGTGAGTTACTTGATCGAATACTGGGGATGGGAGTTGGAGGCGGTGGGGATTTAGCTGACGCTCGTGAGGAGGGGTCATAGCCTAGGGAGGTAGTGTTGGGAGGGCGTTTTGGAGCTGGATTGGGCGTTGGTGGGGTCGTGGGGAGTATGAGGGGGGGAGATTCGGGGTGCCGTGCGAGGGGGGGAGGAGACGGGCGTTGGGAGTATGGGTTGGGGGCTGCGGGTGGGATGGGAGTGGGGAGCTCACGCGGCGGAGGACGGATGTGGGAGCTGGGGAGTAGTGCACGTCGGGTGTTAGGGAAGGGGGTCAGGTTATGTGTTGTCATAGTGTAGTGTGGGCGGCGGGTGGGGGAGATGGGAGGTGGGGGGATGGAGCGTACTGGGAAGGAGAGGATATCTGGATAATGTGGGTAGAGGGTGGAGGTTGGGGAGTGGGAAAGTCTGGGGAGTTATGGTATTAGTACGAGGTAGGGGGGGTGGAGCGTGGGTCCAGGAAGGGGTCTCACAGGCACAGTGGGCCTGCCCGTGGCCCGCCAGGGGGTGGCGTCCGGGGCTTGGATGGGGTTTGATGGTTGGTATTGTGGCTTGGTTGGGTTTGGTTGTGGTGGGTGGTTGGTAATTGGTGGTAAGGTAGTGGTGGTGTGTGGGTTGGCTGTTGGTGTGTTGTGTTGTTGGATGATGTTGGTCTAGTGTGGTTATCTCCGGTAGGTGAAGGTAGGTTAAGGGGTTTGGTAGAGGTGGGTTGTTTGCTTGGTTAGTAAGTTAGGATGGTTTTCGTAGTGGGTGTTGGGGTAGTGCTGTAGTGGTTGTGTGTGGTTGTGGTAGGGGGTGGTTCGTTCTTGCTTGGTTATGGTTGGTGGGGTGGTGTGTTGGTTAGTGTTAAGTGGTTGGTAGTGTTTTGTTGTGTTGGTACCGGTTGTGGTTGTGTGTGGTGTGGTGGGTGGTTTTAGTGGTGGGTGACCGTGGCTTGGTGTGGATGGTCGGGTAGTGGTTGGTGCTGGTCAGCAGGGTACGGGGTTAGCAGAGGTCAATTGGAGTTGGTGCGTTTGGGTAGTCTGGGCTGTGGGTTGGTACAGGTGGTGGTGTTGTCTCCTGATTTATGTCCGTTTATTGTGGGGTGCACCAGTTGAAGAGCATGGCGGATTAGTTAAGGATGTTGTGGGCTGGATGTTGGTGGGGGGTGGTGGTACTGGGGAGGTTTGGTTGTCTTATTGTGGCTGGAGGGTGGGCTGGGTTGGTGGTTGGTTTTAGGGGGTGTGGGTGGTTGGGGTGGGGGGTCGGTCTAGGGTGGTGGTTGGTGCGGATGGATGCGTGGTCAGGGCTGTAGTAGGAGGTTGTGTTTATGTGGTAATATTTTTTTCGATGTTGAATGGGGCGGGGGGTGGGGGGTAGGGGGGTGAGGGGTGGGGGGGTGGGGGGGGGGGGTTGTTCGTGGTGGGGGTGGGCCGGGGGGGGGGGGGGGGGGTGGGTTGTGCGGGTTGGCGAGGGGGGGGGGGGGTAGAGGGAGTGAGGAGGGGGGGTGCGGAATGGTTGGGAAAGGGGGGGGTTCCGCGGGGGGGGTTATTTGGGGTTTTTGGGTTGGTTGTGCGTGTGGCGGCTTGTTGTGTGTGTTGTGTGTTTGTGTTGATGAGAGAGTTGTGTGCGGGGTGTTTGGAGGTGTGGTGGTGGTGTGTGCCTGACTTTGCGCTTTGCGGTGGGACGGTGGCTGAGGGGGTGCGAACAGAATGACCATCACCTATTCTGGTGGTGTCCTAGCAGTTGGATATAGGAGATATTTGGGCATTTTTTTTTATTGTGTGGCGGCATGGGGTTTGTGGGGCTCACTTGTGTGTATGGGACAAGAGTCAGCGGTTAGGGACAATGATGAGTTTGTAGGGGATGAGGGGGGTGCGGGTGGGGGGGGTGGGGGGTTTTGACGGGGTATTTGGGGTTGTGGTGGGGGTTTCATTGGGGGCCGGAGGGGTGGGGTGTTGGGGTGGGGGGGTGGGGGGTCGCGGGGGGGCGGGGGGGGTGGTGGCGTTTGGGGGTTTTATGGGGGGGGTTTCTTGTGTGGGCTTGTGTAGATACGAGGGGGCGGAGGGTGTGATGCATCGTTACTGGAGATGATCTGTGGCGGAATTTTTGTTAGTGGAGGGGTGGTGGCGGCGGGCGGGGCACAACTGGCTGGTCATAATTTGGATGGGGGGGGTGGGCATGTCTGCTTTTATTTGATGGCACGTAGGTGTGATTACGGTGGGGGTGGTAGGTGGGGGTTTGGTGTGGTGTGTGTGACTTGTGGTGTGAGTGTGAAGTACATAGTATGATGGCGTGTCTTAAAGTGGGAGCGGAAGGAGGATGACTTATGATGGCGGAGGGGGCGGGCTGGGGTGTGGGGGTTTAGGGGGGCTGTCGAAGATTTGTGTGCTCGCATTGGTCTGGAAAATGGGGTTGTTGATGGTGGTAAGGGTGGGGTGTGTGTGGTTTAGGGGTCCCATCTGGTTTGGTTTTTTTGCGTGAAGTTTTGTGGCTTTAGTTCGTGGTTGGTGGGCCTCCGGTTGGTTGTATGTGGGTGTGGCCTGGCGCTCTTGTACTGCCTGTTAGGGTGTTGTCCGCAGTGGTGTGTATTTAGGTGGGTCGTATTCGATGTGTTTGCTGCTAAGAAGGTAGACGTCAATCAGGGGATCATGGATCACCGGGTGGGTGTTTTTGGCAAGGGTGGGGGTCAGGGCCGTGGGGTCGGGTCCGCGGGCAATGGTGGGGGATTCGGGGGGTGTGGGACGGGGGGTGATAAGGTGATGGCGGAGTGGGGGAGTGTGAAGCAGGGGGACGGGGGGTGGCGGGTTTATGGCTTGGGGGGATTGTGTTTTGTGGGGGGGCTCAGGGGACTGGGCCAGAGGGGAGGGGGGGTTCGGGTTTAGTAGGATCCTTGGTAAGAGGTGTGTTAATGTTTTGGTGGTGGTGGGGGGTCGGAGGCGGGGGGGGCGCGCGAGAGGCGAAAGTGGGGGGGGGTCGTTCGGGAGGAAGGGGCAGGACGGCGGTAGAGGGGAAAGCGGAGGGGTTGTAAGTGCGGCGGGGAGGGGGGGTGGTGGTTGGTTGGTTGGTGGGCTGCGCTCGGGGGTGCATGGATGGGGAGGTGGCTGAGTGAATGGGGGGCGTGCGGGTGAGGTGGTGGGTTGGGTGGTGGAGGGAGGTGTCTTATTTTGTATGGTGGGGTTGGGTCTGGGGGATGTGAGCGGGGGGTTCCTGGGGGAGGGTACGGGGGGACGGCTGGGAGGCACGTAGGGTCTGGGGGAGGGGGGTGCTGCGTGGTGGCGTCGTGTAGTAATGAGCTTAGTGTTGGTTTTAGGTGGAAGGAGAGGGGGCTGTGGGGACGGGGGATTGCAGCACATTTGGGCGGGTGGGGGTGGGGCGGCGGGGAGGGCCAGGTTGAGGCTGGGTTGTTTGATGGGGGGGGGATCGTTAAAAACCCTCTAATTATAGAGGGTGGTGTAGTCAGGTAAGGCAGGCAGGGGACATGAAGAGGGGGGGGGAGGGGGGGATGGAGTAACCGGAGCGGGGGTAGGGCGTATCAAAAGCGGAGGGTACAAAGGATGGGTAGGGTGAGAGGGCTTTGGGTTGTAGCAAGGGGGGAGAGGGGTGGTAGGGGGGTTGGTCGCTTGCTCATAGTCTAATAGGGCGACAGGGGCGGCGTGGATGAGGGCGGGGGTGGGTGGGGGCGGGGGGGGGGGGGTGGGGGGAGTGTGGAGGCGGGGTGGTCGGTGGTGGGGGATGTGGGGGTTGTGGTGGGGGGGGGGGTGTTCAGGAGTGTGGTTGTCGGTGATTCGATGTTGTTTTGCGGTGGAGGTGGTTGGGTCCTTGCCTTTTGTGGATGGTGTGGAGCGGTGGTTGGTGCTCTTTTGTTCACCGTTAACCTCGGATTCGACGGTCCTGTATTGCCATTGATTGATCTCTGGGGGTCTGTGAGAGTGTTGAGTAATGGGGGAAGGGCTAGAAGAGGGATGGGGGGTAAAGAGTTCGGGGGGGGGGGTCGTCTGATTTTGTGGGGGAGGATATGTTGTGTTTTATTGTGTTGTTGTGAGATTGGCTTGGGTTGGTTTATAGTTATGTTGGGGTGCTGCCATGATTGCGTCGTTGGTTCGCCTGGGTTAGTTAGTGTGTTTGCGTAATCTGGGCCTGACGCTCTCAGAGATGCGGCCCTTGAATTTATGGTCGAGAGTCCTTGGGTGTTGTGATGTGGGTGTATTCTCGTTATTGGATAGTTGAAAGTCAAGATTATGGTGGGAGATGTAGGACCAGCACCCAGTACCACTCCTGGTACACGCGCCTGTGCTGTTGGTGAATGCGTGGTTTGCTTGTATCGTGAGAATCTGTGCCTAAAAGGCGTGGTAGGGTCTTTTTGAGATGGTCCTCTACCAATTTTCCTGTTCTTGCTGAACATAACACGTGTGAGCCACGGTCTACTTGATGTCTGTATCCAGTGGATAATATTCCATATTTTGAGCACCCTGAATCTGTGTAGTAATCACCTGATTTGAATCATGGATGGACCGGTCTCTGGTGTGAACTGTCCTGTTATTTTCTTGCCATTCATTGATGCTTTTCAACTCTCGTCACTCATCGGCCTGGTTGGAGGGTTACCACTTCCATAAAACCAATGGTTTAGGGAACCACCTTAGAGTACTACCACATCATCTAAATTAAACCATCTCAAGTTCCCTATACATATGAAGAGAAAAAACAAAGATATTGAAGGGAAGGAAATGTAATTGTCTTTAGTAATTGGAATAAATCGGTTTTTCTTTTTTTTTATTTTTTTTTTTTCTTTGTTTTTTGTGTTTGTTTTTTTTTTTTTTGTTTTTTTTTTTTTTGTTTTGTTTTTTTTTTTTTTTAGTTTTTTTTGTCATTTTCACTTTTTTTGTAGAGTGGGCAAAGAAGAGATGAGTGCCTTCTTTTTTTTTTTTTGCCGTTTACCCAATTCACATGCATGAACATTATTGAACCTTTTACTTATGTTTCAACTCTCGATATGTTTTTAATGATCCCAACCTCGTACCAACTCAAGATCTTAATCATTAGCTTGTATAAAAGTTTTTTTTTAAGTTTAACGTTACTTTGGATAATTTAATCTTAAAACAACTATGTTAGACAAGAAACTTTCAGTTGAATTGGGGATATTACTTATAGAGTATGTGGAGAAATTACTCTTTATATACTCTAGAGAGATTATGTTTTGTACTCTATAAATTGCTGTAATACTTACACTTCATCATGAACAATGAACAAGGATATTACTAATAAAAAAGCATCCTTATTTTATTATTATCAATTAATCGATGTTATCGGTTGTCTGTTTAGTAGTTCTTGGGTTTACAAACCTTAAAGATATTTATCAAAATGTTCTGTGGTATCACACGTAAACCATAACCTTAGGATGATCGTTTTTCTTACACTAAGGTTTCGACAAGTCCTTTACAAAGATAACTTTTATTATTTCTTATCAATTCTAAATCTTGTACAATCCTTTCTAACTAATAATAGAAATCTTTTTGAAAATAAGTCAATTAAATAACTATATCACCATCTCACGTCTTTATCTCTTTAGGAGTCTTTAATCTTCATGCAGCAGTCTTAAATCCTTCAGCAGTGTTAAGTTAGTATTGGCAGTACTAACTTACTCTAGTAGTACTAACTGGTTAGTACTGGCAGTTGTAACTTTGAGCCGTACTAATTCTTGGCTTGCCAAGTCGCAAGTTACATGTGTTGAAACACATTTAATTACCTTACAATATGACCATTATAATATCATTCTTGTGAAAGCTTGTTTGGCTATCGAAGTTAAGTTGAGACGAGTCACGATGATGCCTATAACCATGCTTGAGTTGGTTGAAGCCATTTTCTTTGAAGTCAGATTATAGTTGGTTGAAGATATTCTGATGATAGAGCGATTTGTGTCAGAGATCAGATCTTGGAGTACCGTATTATGTAGGTCATTTTACCTTGGAGATCTCTTACATTCATGTGAGTTTGTCTGATGGAAGTCGCATAAACTATAGTTTGCAAGAATTGCACACTTGTTGTTACACGGCGAACCTTCTGACGTGTTATAGGGTGGGCTATTTTGCTGTATAAACTGTGTATGGGTACGGCCCCGTGGGTGTGGGGGTGGGGGTGGCGAGGGGTGGAGTGGTGGTTTTGTTGTTATGAGGAGTTTGGGGTTGTTAATACCGAGTGGACGCATATTTAGTTCATCACTCATTTCAATCCGGCAGTGGGTCATACCAAATACTGGTTCGACATAAAAAAATTTAATCGGTTTTGCATATTTTTGATATTTATAGTTCGTATTTCATCACACCAGTTAAATTTTACCCATATATTTTTCAACAATAAATTACACATCATACTTGAGGGGTTTTCGTCATGAGTGCTTTCCTATTTTGGCATCCAGTTGTCGATGATTGAACATGATGAATAGGGATGACCTGAGTTTGTCACACATTACCTATGTGCTATCAATTACAAATTACAGTCGGTTGTTAGGGTAACAATGTGAAATTATGGGGGTAATACCCTAAAAGTCATTTGTGGGGTTTTTGGAGACCTTTATATGTTTTACCTAAGTGGAAATTGAGCTGCCAATAGCATTAATAGTAGGGAACCGTTCTTATCACATCGTGCGGCTTACCATGTCGATGTACGATTGGTTTGGAAAAATTTTGATGTTTGTGCGTAGCGATATCTTTTAATATTCTTATCAACATGGTTTGTCGTAGCAACAAGTGTCCGGGCATGTTATTGTGGTCTTTTAGCATATTTTGAATACACGATTTGTTCTATCTCTTGGATTTTGCGGCGGGGGGGTTGATTGTTGTGTTGAAGCAATACAGTGTTTTTCTTTAGGGGGTTTGCTTATGCAACAGATTTCTGTATATTGTACTGTTTGGGGTTTCTCAGCCCATAAAGCTCTTAGGCCTTTATGGGACACCGACTTGAAGGCATCTAGTTCTAGCTTTCATCGTCAGTGATAAATTTAGAAACACGAGCATCATGAATCGGAAATTATAGTATACACTAATTTTTCCAATAAGTTACACTAATAGCCTTTGCATTTTGATAGTTTTGGCTGTTAATATCTTTTACATGTTTTGTATTAATTATTATTTTGGTTTTGAAATTTATCGCTATGCTTTTCAATACATCCATACATCTGGACTAGTTCTCTGGATCTACTGGAGGTATTGAGCGTTCTGCAGAGGTACGGATTCGTGTCTTGGGTGGATTGGGGACTGCGTACCTTTGCGTGAATGGGATGGTATGTGTTCTCGTGAGGTAATTCGATCCAGGCGTGTGGATGGGGCGGGGGGTTTTGGCGGAAGAGAGGAAGTGCGCTTGAGTACCAAGGATATGTGTAGGAATGAAAATTGTGGATGTCACGATTGTGGATTCGAGTAGGGGTTTTGTGGTTTACCTCGGATTGTTTACTCACCGAAATATTTGGGGAGGGGTAAAGTTGTTCGGTTCGAGGTATCCTACACAAGTTGGGTGATGATGCGATTTGCGAATTGGAGAATAAATAACTAAGTGCAGGGGTGAGTTGTGATTGGCGAGTTCACGATTTCAATGTAGGTATGTTATGTGCATTACGGTAGGCATTCGTGACTGGCTTGTGATCGGTGAGTATTAGGGCGAGGGTAGTAGGTGGCACGTTTCTAGGAGTAATGAGTGAAACTAGAGGTGAGGGGTGTCCTGATGTGAATTTTGGGATTTAGGGGTGATTACTTGCGTTATAGGGATGTATATGTTGTAGGTTGTGTTGTGTGTATGTATCTTTGAGCTTTTGGGTTATTGAGGCGTTTATTATGTACTGAGATGATTTAGTGTTAGGATGTGTGGTTTCATCGTGATGGGATTCAATTTGTCATGTGCCATGGTGGAAAAATCGACACAAATTAAGCTTGAGAAGCGGTCTGGGGGGGTTTTTATCAGTGGGTGGGGTAAGGGTGCTCGGCGCGGGGGGGGGCGCGTTTGGTTGTGGGGTGGCCGCGAGCGGGGATGGGCGGTCATCGCAGTTCAATTGCGGTTTGAGGTGGAGGTTATAGGGTTGTATATTTTGCTAAGGACTAGGCGCGGTTTTGAAGTGGGTCTGGGTGTGGGAGTGAGTCAGGGTACCTAAGAGATTGGTGTTTATGAGATGAAGAGAGGTTACTTTATTTGGGTTTGTTGAGAGAGGGGAGGGTGGGGAGTTTTGCATTTGCTCATTGAGCGATATTTTTTTCTCTATTGATAATTGGTCATGATTTATGAACGTATTTGAGATGATCTCTAAATTAGTCATTTTTCCTCCATTTGTCATCTTTAATTTTCGTCACATCCAATGGGTTTGTTCTTAGCTTCTACACTTATGATGCACAAAGGGTTTTTGTTACCCGAAATAGTTTTATTATATTTGACTTTAATTTCATACTTTTTGCACTACTCACAAAACCCTTTAATTCAAAACCCTATAAAAAACTATTTTCATAATAAATTCCAAAGCTTGATTTTAGCTAGATGCTAGATTTTACACCCCAATTCCTGAATCGACCAAGTTTCTTTGGCTTTTATCCATTTAGGGTATTTAAAAACCCAAAACCCCAACACTCAAATTTTTTTTTTTTTACCCAATTATATTGTGATAATATTACATTATTTTTTTAACTTTTTTTACTCTTCAATTTCCAATCCTATCTATTCAATCATCTATTTCATCATTACTTAATCATTTTAACTTCACTTCTACGTTAAAAATATTTCCTAGAAACCTATAATGTACCCTAATTGGTTTCATATTTTAACCCGCTTTACCTTGTTTTTTTTTTTTTATTCAAACCATTTATTAATCCCAATAAAATAATCATCCATTGAGGGCCATTTTTAAAAATCATAAAATAAGTTTACAAATTCATTATCTATCATTGACGTGGCACATGTGCAAGAAAGAAATCAAAAGCTCTTAGGCAAAAAACCTTCTCGATCAGAAAAACCCTAATACATTATGCCCTAATTGTGATTTTGTCCAGTTTATCAAGTTCAAACCATTTTAACTTAAACAACGACCAAACTTCATTAATAATTACTTTATATAACGCTTTAGGATTTGTTATTCCATCTTTTTCATAATCAAAAGTATGCATATTTTAAGCTTAAGAAAGTCCTGAGAAACCACATACGATAACGAGCCATATTTGAACCCGTCCGTCTGACATCGTTTCTTCAATACTAATCCGTTTTACCCAATCCAATTCGCTAATTTTTGCTATTCTACTTTAAGACCAGACCTTAAAAAACGTATTTCATCTATCCTTTATTTAATTATAATACACAACGTATTGGAAAGAAAAGACTTTGATCGAAACCATGCGGAGCCCAAACAGACCCGCACCCCTTTTTTGCTCATTTTTACCTAATATTTTTAACATCCCATGTGCAAATAACTTTTTTTCATATATAAGTCTTCTAGAACCCTCTGAACCAGCTTTTTCTCAGGCTTTAGGGACCATCCTTGGTTCAAATTTGAGTAGCACATGGCCTTGTTTTTTGCTAACACATACAAGCTACTTTTCTGACCTCACACTTCATTCTTAGCGTCTTAGACCTCCTCCTAATAGGACCCTCTATGTGTCAGACTCAGGTCATAACCCTTGCTTACTTTGTATACCTTCTTAATGGGTTTAAATATGGGCGCCTTTGTGTGTTCATTTCTTATTAATCCCCCCACTTCTTCCCTCTATAAACACTTCATAGTAGCAAATCGTTGCTCAATATGAATTCTAATAGATCTTAAGAAGGTCTCAAGTACATAAAGTAGTAAGCAAAAGGGAAACAAGAAATGAAGCCCGGGAGAGTCGTTCGTTACTATTAGCCGGTTTTACAAAGCCGATAGGAAAGTCCCGATTCTGACACGTTTCCAGCTATAAGCTCAATCCAGGTTCTCTAAGCTTTTCTATTTCTGCGCATGTAACGTGTAATTAATGTTCATTATGTGCTTGCTTAAATCATAATATATAGCTTTTGAACTCAAAAACTAAGTGTTATCCTTTTATGATCCCAAACCGTACACCCGAAACCCTAATTTCATGTTCTTTACTTAATCTATGAGTATTAACTTGTAAAACTTTTGTTCTATAACCATATCCTAATAAGCCTTATTATAATGTTTAAGAAATAAGGTACTTTGATTAGTCATAAGAGGAATTTGACCTATAACCCGCGCCTTTTCATTTTTAAAAACCCTAAATTGGACCCTGTTTTACCTTTTTAATTAACCGAATCGTTAAATTAATACTTGTCGTGTTATGTTAAAAATTCATTTTTTTTAGTTTATTATATACTTATAAATGACCTATTGAAATGTTAAATTAAGCTTGCATGGCTAGTTTGGGACATGTTTTGTCATTATAATACATTGCAAGGGGTATATATCGTTAAATTTCAGGAAACTTATATCTAAAAAGGACTCTAAAGTGTCTAATTTTATCAAAGTTATAACTATAGGGTTTCTATTATGTCACTTTTTTAAAGTAAAAGGTTTACTTGTATATCAATAAAGTTGAGGACCCAAAGTCATACAAAATGAATAACCCCTAGGTGTTCTTCTTGCAATTTCTAAACCCCAAGGTCTAAAAATGTAACATTTGAAAAAGTATTTATTTTCATATCATAAACTATTACCAGACATATACTTTAATTAACGTCCTCGTGTCTTAAATTAACATCTCTAGATATTGAAATAAATGCTTAAAATTGGTTAGTTCTAATCCTTATTTCATTTTAAATCATCGATGTTTGCTTTCAAAAAATCTTTTGTACCCGGATCCATATCGTACCACAATACTAGAGAGCTTCATATTAGAAGTTTTATCTTTGGTATTTCGTTCTAGTATGGTTGAGTTGTTGGGCGTTTTACGATTTTTTAAAGTGACCTTGCTCCACATACGTTTACATAAATGACTTCTATAACTATGATGGCAACCGACAATGTTATGATTAATTTCTATATCAAAACCAACCACTTGATATCCAAAAACTTATATATACAATCAAACTAAGACTTGCTAATATTAACTCCTGGTTTGTCTGTGATTGCCTGATGGTGAGAAGCCGTGTTACGTTCGTTCCTATAATTAGCTATCAATTTCCCCTATAATGTTTCAGGTGAGTTCATAGCCTCGCATTTCAACAAACTTTTTTTATAAACCGCAAGGGGGAGGATACCATGCTCATAAACATGAATGCAATTATTTCTACATCGCTATTTAATTTATATTGCCTAAGTAACTGCTTTGCCCTTAAGTCATTTCAATTTACTATTGCCTAAGTAACTGCTTTGCCTTTAAGTCCCCATAATCATGAACCGTTAATTACTCTCCGTAGTAAGCACGAATGATGTGAATAGATCTATTTGGGCTGGACTCCCCGTTGGTGTACCCAGTTATGTGTAACCAATTGCACATCATTAGAAATCACGTGGGTATTTTGGCAAAGGTACCTGCAGGGGCTATAACGTATCACCATACCCTAAGGCTTCGGATTCATGAGCTAATGGCAATAATAAATATGTTTTCAATACCGGGTGTATATCAACGTAACCCGAATATCGCATTTGCATTCAAATTATATTACTTAAACCTATGGATTTCACTCAACCTTTGTGTTGACTTTTTAGCATGTTTTATCTCAGGTAACTAATGGCACAGAGTGGCGAGGACATGACGATGGAAAAACCATTATCATTCAAACTTTATTGTATAGATTTTGGGAACCTCTCATTTGTAAAAGCTCTAAGAAATAATGAATGATAACTTATTTTCGTAAACAACTCTTTTTGATTCATTTTCTATGATTATGACTGTTGTACCTTGAAGTAATACCCCAGATTAGCTTCCGCTGCTATATGTAAAAATAGGGGTGTTACAGATTTGGTATCAAGAGCCAACGTTATAGAGAACAAGGTTAAAACCTTAACTATAACTACTTTTCTTTTTCCATCCAAGAAAGTCCTCCGTGCCGCTATATCTCCCGGAATGGTATGTAAAGTTACATAACTATTATATTACTAAATAAATAACTTATGTTATTTACTGCTGGGTTGTTAAGCAGAACGATGTCTTCCCCCGACCATCCTACTGCCAATTTGGAGGATGCCTTTTCTTCCAATTTCCTAAACTATGTTCCCCCGGCTTCTTCGGATTATGTCCCGGCCTCTCCAGGGAAAACTTACTCTAGTGCTTCCAATTCATTTGGAATTGTCCCGCTAACTTCACCGACCCTTTCGTTATTTCCCGATGATCCTTACATGAAAGCTTTACAAGCTTTCTATACTAAAAAATCACCAATCCCGCCTCCAATTATCATACCTCCTAAAACTCAAGAATTCTTTCTTCCAGAAGGACTTCTTTCACCAATAAAATCATCTTCTTCTACCCCGTTCCAACCTCAAACTTTTGAGATTGGCGAAACCTCTCAAAAATCAACTATCGAGCGACATGAGGAGCAAATCCTAGATATCTTAAATAGCCTAGATGCAATCCCCATCGAACGTATTAAGCATATTGAAAATGGAATCGAAGGCCTCGGAAAAGGAACTGTAATTATTCAACAAGATTTTGATGCTCTGGAAGCCGAACTTCAGCAAGCTCATACTTAGATTTCTAAACTCCAGGGAAAGCAAATAGGATGCAACCATAAAATTTCTTTAGCCCGCTATAAGATTGCTGAATTAGGAGAAGTTATTAATGACATGGAAACTCGTCACCAAGCAGACATATAAAATCTCATGAATTCCATCATCGAACTCCAGAACCGCATGGAATGATCATCCAGTTTCTAGTTTAAAAATTTCAGCTTTTAGCTTTAACATAGCACGGGGATGTGTGGTTCTAAATAAAAAACATTGTCATATCATAACTATGTATAGTACTAAGGGCAAGTTGTTCTTAAATACAAAGGATATCATGTTATCTTACCTTGTTGTTTCCTACACTTTATTCATATTAATCATTATTATCATTTCATTAATCATTAATCTCGTATACATTCATCATTATACCATAACCTTTAGATATCACCATTGTTAAAAATACTTAAATGAAGCATTATTCATTAAGCATTTCAAAAATAAGCTTTTCTCTTTAATCATTTTAAAGAAGAACAGGCATTATACTTGTGATATCACTTTTTTATTACGTGTTTGTCTTTTTTTGGTAGATGCCTCCTAAAAGAGCATTTAAACAATGGAAGCACCAGCTATGACTAAGTTGCCATTAGTAATGTTGTAGCTGATTGTGTCACCTCGGGCTCTAGAGCTCAAGCTGCAACATATGGCAACGTGCTAGTATATCCCAACGGAACACCCGGTCCTATGGATCTCCTATAGTTGTAAACGGGTAATACAAAGAGTTCATTAGCTGTTCAACTTTTCTACTTTAATGGTACGGGAAGGTGCAAAGCAATAGGCCTTATTCGCTGGTTTGAAAGAAAACCGAATCAGGTTCTCTTGTAGTAGATGCTGAAGGGGAAAACATAGTAAAAAACGTTTGCTTCTCGTACTTTAATGACGATATGCCTTGTCCTGGTCGGAAGCATATGCCCAGCCTATAGGGAATAGACCCAAAGCAAATCAAATCTCTAGACTGTAGGTTTAAAAAGGCTTCTGAAGAACAAGTATGTCCCCGGACTGAGATCGTGGAAGATGGATGAAGAACTTGACAACATGATTGTAAAAGGAAAAATGATCTTAAAACCTTATGTTAGAAGATTCCAAGAATTAACGGTTTCTATGTCCAAACAATGGTACCAAATAACGATAAACTCTTTGGAAACTTTCATCGGGGGATACCTCGAAGCATTGAAGGAAATGTTACTGCCTTCTAAACTCTACTTATAGAGGAGGTAAGCCCTATAACATAGCCCAAAGGCTATAGATTAAAGTAAACTAAGCATGCTCCAATGCAAAGTATCGTAGTGAAACAAAAGAAAGTTTGACGACAGAAGAATTTCAACAACAGCTCCCACAGCAACAACAACTACCACACCCCAACAATCTTCAAACAACAAAACCATAAGGAAAGAGCTGGTAGAGGTAGAGCTATGAGTTACTCCATAGGAATACTGGTTAGTTATGCCAGAGATCTCCCTCTATGTGTAAAAGGTGAAATTACCATTCACACCGGATGTATTGGTACTGGTAGGTGTAATAATTGCAACAGAATGGGCCATCTAAGCATGAATACCGAAGTAAGAAAGAAAGCCGCCACCGGAAGCAATCAATCTCCAGTGACAGTGGTTTGCATGCCTGTGGTATGAAAGGGACATACACAAATCAGTGTCCGCTTAAAGACCACACAATACCCAAGGAGAGCATACATGCTGAAAGATAGGAATGTCATCATCAAGTCTCGAACCGTAGTTACGAGTATGTTTATATTAAATCTGCAATTTAGTCAAAGTATTGTTTGTTCGGAGCTGATCAAGAAGCTTTATATCCATATCGCTTGCCTCCATGCATATATTTTGTCTATATTACAATAGATACCTTTATGATATCGAAATGGATGACGGAAACGTAGTAAGCAAACACTGTTTTTAAAGGCTGCAACTTTAACTCTACCAAAAATCAACCTTTCGATAATTGTCTCATGCCAATTAAGCTTGGTTAGTTTCGACGTTGTCATCGGTATGGACTGGTTTATCCAAGTAATCAAGCCACCAAAATTCTTGGTGACGATAAAGTTGGTTCACATTCGTTTCAAGGTGAAACTCTAATCATTTCGTGGTGATTTGAAGATAATCTTTACTAAATCTCAAATCCTGTATAAAAACAATAGGTATATTCCCGAGGTTGTCAAGTTTAATGATTTCAAGTAATGGAGAAGAAATCAGATGAGAAGAAAACTAGAAGACATTCCCGTAGTCAAAGAATTCCCAGATGTTTTTCCTGAAGATCTACCTGGTCTCCCTCCCGTTCGCCAAGTAGAATTCCAAAATTGACATATACCCCGGAGCTAAGCTGTAGCTCGAACACCTTACTAGATTAGTCATTTAGGGAAATTGCAAGGAGTAGGAGTTATCTAACCACTTCAAGAAACTACTACTGAATCCGAGGATTCATTTCGACCAAGTACATCGCCTTTGGGGAGCTCCTGTCTTATTTGTTAAAAGAAGGAACGGGATCTTTCGAGAATGTGTATCGATTACCGAGAGTTATATAAAACTTACTATATAGAATCGTTTTCATTCACCAAGAATCGACGACTTGTTCGATCAACTTTAAGGTTTAAGCGTTTACTCGAAAATCGACTTAAGATTCAGGTTATTCATTCAACTTGAGGGTAGGGAAGAAAGATATTCCTCAAGATACTTCAGAACAAGATATGGACATTATGAATTTCAAGTCATGCCATTTGGTTTAACAAACGCACCTGCAGTATTCATGGATCTCATGAATCGTGTTGTAAAAACCATATTGGATAATTCGTACATAGTGTTTATCGATGGATATTTCTTATCTGTTCTAGTAACTCGAAAGTAGAAAATGCAAATCATCTCAGGGTTATCTTAGAATTACTTTGAAAAGAGAAATTGTATGCCAAGTTCCTTAAATGTGATTTTCTAGATTCATATCGTTGCAATTTCTTAGTCAATCTCATCGATAGTCAAGGCCTTCCATGTTGACCCCCCTTGCAAAGATTGAAAGCTGTTATGAATTGGAAATCTCCCACTACCCACCAAGAAAGTGCGTCAAATTCTTAGGGACTCGCCGGATATTACCGAAGATTCTATCGAGGTTTTTTCAAAAATTGCAAAAGCCTCTTGACTAAAAATATTAACCCAGAAAAACAAGAGTTTATATCTTGGTGCGGAAGATATAAAGAATCAGCTTTTCAACTCCTTAAACAAAAACTCTGTGAAGCACCAATCTTAGCATTAACCAGAAGGAAAAAATAATTTTGTCCGTTTACTGTGATGAATCTCTTTAAGGGTTAGGCGAGCTGTATTAATGCAAAGAGAAAAAGTCATTGCTTATGCATCTCGACAACTCAAACCTCATGAAGAAAACTATACTACTCACGATCTCGAATTAGGAGCAGTAATATTCGCTCTTAAAATCTGGAGACACTATCTATACGGTACAAAGTGTACAGTTTTCACTGATCACAAGAGCCTTCAACATATTCTTCGTCAAAAAGAATTGAATATGAGGCAACGCCGATGGTTAGAATTACTCGCAGATTATGATTGTGAAATTTGTTATCATCCCGGAAAGGCAAATGTTGTAGCAGATGCCTTAAGCCGAAAGAAAAGAACCAAACCTCTCCGAGTTCGAGCATTAATCTTAACCGTTCATCCAAAATTACCATCTCAAATTCTCGAAGCCCAAAATGAAGCTCTCAAAGAAGAAAATGTCAAAAACGAGAACCTACGAGGAATGGACAAATCATTTGAAATTCGTCCTGATGAGAAATGTTTTGTATAAAAAACCGAAGCTGGTTACCACTTTTGGGCGGGTTTTTTAGAGACTGAATCAAGCATTTGGAGTCTCATAAATCAAAATATTTCTATTCACCCGGTTTTCTGTATAAGATGTACCATGATTTAAAGAAACTCTATTGGTAGGCCTAACATGAAGGCAAATCATCGCAGATAATGTTAGCAAGTTGTTGACATGTTCTAGAGTTAAACAGGATGTCATGAAGCTCATCCGGACCTGCTGATTGGTTCTAATGGGAAATTTCCTATGTGGAAATGGGAGAGGAATTATCAACTGGATTTTGTTACAAAGATACCAAAAACCTCAAACCGGACATGAGGCCATTTGGGTCATTGTCGATTCGTCTTACCAAATCAGATCATTTCATTACCCATTCGAGCGAAGGATAGTATGGAGGAAAACTCTTACGAGGTTTTATACTTCTAAAGGAATTGTCTTATCGTACATGGTGTACCAATATCTATCATCTCAGATCGTGACTGTCACTTAAATCCAGATTCTGGCAATCATTGCAAAATCGCTTTGGGTACTCAATTGAATGAGTCATCATACCATCCTGAAACCGATGGACAAGTGAAAGAACCATCCAAAAACTCGAAGAAATGCTCGAGCTTTGTGTTATAGATTTCGGGAAGGATGGGATATACATTTACCATTGATAGGAATTTCTGTACAATAACAGTATATCATTGCCAGTATCAAAGCTGCACCATTCAATGCACTTTATGGATTGAAAGTGTAGATCACCTGTTAGATGGGCCAATAGTTGGAGATTCTCAACTTTACAGGACCAGATATAATTAAGAAAATACTATGAAAGATCGTTGGCAAATTCTGGTCTACGCTTGCAAGCTTCAAGAGATTCGACAAATAAGTTACGGCCAATTGTAAGGCGAAAGCCTTTAGAATTTCCAGTTGGTGTGATCGTCGTTATGTTGAAAGTATCTCCTCGCCAAGGTATCTTTCGATTCCGGAAAACGAGGATGAAAGCTAAATCACGATACATTGGACCATTCAAAATTCTTGAAAGAATTGGCCCAGTGGCATACAAACTTGTGCTTCCTGAAGAGAGCTTAGTAGTATCACAATATTTCCCATTTTCGTATCTCAAGAATGATTATCCGACGAAATCTCTTATTTTTCATATAAAAGTACTTCAACTCAACGACAAACTCAACTTTGTAGAAGAACTAGTGGAAGTTATGGACCGTGAGATCAAGCAACTCAAGCAAAGTCGTATTCCTATAATCAAAGTGCGATGGAACTCTAAAAGAGGACCAAAATTTACATGGGAACGCGAAGATGAAATTCGGCCAAAAATATCTCATCTGTTTTCAATATCTCTTCGAAATCCTATTAAATCTTGGGACGAGATTTCTGTAGGTGGTTAGTATATAAAACCTACAATTTTTCTTAATGTAAAATATCCATCTATAAGTTCAGATGGTGTACAATCTATTATTTTATATATGACTTAACCTTTTTCAGGTGAAATTTTTCGCTTTATCATCAATTCATCTATTAATTTAGTGGTGTACACAATCTATTATTTATATATGAACTTACCTTGTCAAATCTAACTATGTTTAGTACTAAGGAAAGTTTGTTCTTAAATACAAAAGGTAATCCCGTCTATCTACCTTCGTTGTTTCCTTCCACTTTTATTCATCTCTTCCTTATTCATCATTCATTCATCTTTCATCCCATCATACATTCATTATCATACCATAACCTTTCAGATATCACCCATTGTTAAAATTGTTAAATGAACGCATATATTATTCTTTAAGCATTTTCAAAAATAATCCATTTCTCTTTAATCAATTTTAATGAAGGAAAGAACAAGCGTTATACTTGTGATATCATTCTTATTACGTGTTATCTTTTTATTGGTAGAATGCCTCCAAAAGAGCATCAACAACGGAAAGCACCGGCCATGACTCAAGCTGCCATTAAGAAATTAGTTGCTGACAGTGTCACCGCGGCTCTGGAAGCACAAGCTGCAACAATGGCAAGTGCTAGTAATCCCAACAGGAACACCGGACCTACTGGAACTCCTGTAGCAAAAACGGGAAACTATAAAGAGTTCATTAGCTGTCAACCTTTCTACTTCAATGGTACGGAAGGAGCAGTTGGCCTCATCCGCTGGTTTGAAAGGACCGAATCAGTATTTTCTCGTAGCAAATGTGCCGAGGAAAACAAAGTAACATTTGCTACTGGTACCTTAACTGATGATGCTTTGTCCTGGTGGAATGCATACGCCCAACCTATGGGAGTAGATCAAGCCAATCAAATCACCTGGGCTGAGTTGAAAAGGCTCTTAACAAACAAGTATTGTCCTCGAACTGAAGTCAAAAAGATGGAAGATGAACTTTACAATCTGACTGTAAAGGGAAATGATCTTAAACCTTACGTTAGAAGATTCCAAGAATTAGCAGTCTTATGCCCAAACATGGTACCAAACACCGAGAAACTTCTGGAAGCTTTCATCGGAGGATTACCTCGAAGCATTGAGGGAAATGTTACCGCCTCTAAACCTCAAACTTTAGAGGAAGCCATTAACATAGCCCAAAGGCTAATGGATCAGGTAACAAAACACACTCCGGTGCAAATATCAAGTGATCACAAACGAAAGTTTGACGACAGAAGAACTTTCAACAACAACAACTACCGTAACACCAACACCAACAACCGCTACAATAATCACCAACCACAACAAAACAGAAGGCAAGAAGCTGTCAGAGCTTATGCTGCCACTCCAGCTGAAAATAATAGGTATGCCGGAAACCTCCCATTATGTAAAAGATGTGCTCTACATCACACAGGACCTTGTACTGTTAAGTGCAATATTTGCAACAAGGTAGGCCATTTGACCAAGAACTGCCAAAACAAGAGGCCAGCCACTGGAAGTAATCAGCTACCAGTGACAGTTATTTGTCATGCCTGCGGAGAGAAAGGGCATTATACAAATCAGTGCCGAAAGACCAACATCAATGCCCAGGGAAGAGCCTACATGCTAAGAGATAGAAATGCTCATCAAGACCCGAACGTAGTCACGGGTATGTTTCTTCTAAACCAACATTTAGCTAGAGTATTATTTGATTCTGGAGCCGATAAAAGCTTCGTATCCATATCTCTTGCCTCTATGCTAAATATTCCACCCATTACAATAGATACCTTTTACGATATCAAAATGGCTGACGGAAACCTAGTAAGCACAAATACCGTTATTAAGGGTGCAACCCTAACTTTGTTAAATCAACCTTTCAAAATTGATCTCATGCCAATTAAACTCGGTAGTTTTGACATTGTCATTGGTATGGATTGGTTATCCAAGTATCATGCTAGAATCATCTGTGACGAGAAAGTCGTCCACATCCCAATCGACGGTGAAACTTTGATCATTCGAGGTGATCGAAGTAAGACCCGACTAAATCTCATATCTTGTATAAAAACCGAACGATACATATCCCGAGGTTGTCAAGTTTTCATGATCCAAGTAACGGAGAAGAAGAAGTCAGACGAGAAGAGATTAGAAGATATTCCCGTAGTTAGAGAATTCCCAGAAGTTTTTCCTGAAGATCTACCTGGCCTCCCTCCCGTTCGCCAAGTAGAATTCCAAATTGATTTAATTCCAGGAGCAACGCCTGTAGCTCGCGCACCCTATAGATTAGCTCCTTCAGAAATGCAGGAACTATCTAATCAACTTCAAGAATTGTCAGACCGAGGTTTTATTTGACCAAGTACTTCACCTTGGGAAGCTCCTGTCTTATTTGTTAAAAAGAAAGACGGATCTTTCAGAATGTGTATCAATTACCGGGAGTTGAATAAACTTACTGTAAAGAATTGTTACCCATTACCCATAATCGATGGTTATCATCAACTGAGAGTTAGGGATGAAGATATTCCTAAGACTGCTTTTTGAACAAGATACGAACACTATGCATTTCAAGTGAAGCCATTTGGTTTAACTAACGCACCCGCTGTATTCATGAATCTCATGAATCGTGTGTGTAAACCATACTTGGATAAATTTGTGATAGTGTTCATCGATGATATTCTAATCTACTATCGTAACGAAGAAGAACACGCAAATCATCTGAGAATGATCCTAACATTACTCAAGAAAGAGAAGTTGTATGCCAAGTTCTCCAAATGTGATTTCTGGATTCGTATCGTGCAATTTCTTGGACACCTAATTGATAGTCAAGGACTTCATGTTGACCCCGCCAAGATTGAAGCAGTCAAGAACTGGGCATCTCCCACTACACCCACGGAAGTTCGTCAATTCTTAGGACTTATCGGAGATTTATCAAAGATTGCAAAATCTTTGACTGAATTAACCCAGAAAAACAAGAAGTATATCTGGGGTGAAGACCAAGAATTGGCTTTTCAACTGCTAAAACAGAAGCTATGTGAAGCTCCATTCTTAACATTACCCGAAGGAAATGACGATTTTGTTGTCTACTGTGATGCATCCCATCAAGGTCTGAGAGCAGTGTTAATGCAAAGAAAGAAGGTTATTGCATATTCATCCCGACAACTTAAAGCATAATGAAGAAAACTATACCACTCATGATCTCGAATTAGGAGCAGTAGTGTTCGCTCTTAAAATCTGGAGACACTATCTATACGATACAAAGTGTACAGTTTCCACTGATCAGAAAAGCCTTCAACATATTCTTCATCAGAAAGAATTAAACATGAGGCAACGCCGTTGGTTAGAATTGCTTGCAGATTACGATTGTGAGATCCGCTATCATCCTGGAAAGGCAAATGTCGTAGCAGATGCCTTAAGCCGAAAGGAACGAATTAAACCACTCCGAATCAGATCATTGATCATGACTCTTCACCCAAAGTAACCAACTCAAATCCTCTAAGCTCAAACCGAAACAATCAAGGAAGAAAACATCAAAGCCGAAAACCTACAAGGGATAGACAAATCATTTGAAATTCGTCCTGATGGAACTCGTTGTATCAAGAACCGAAGCTGGTTACCACTCTTTGGTAATCTGAGGGACTTGATCATGCATGAATCTTATAAATCAAAATATTCCATTCACCCATGTTCTGACAAAATGTATCAGGATCTAAAGAAACTCTATTGGTGATCTAACATGAAGGCAATCATCGTGGAATATGTTGGCAAATGTTTGATATGTTCTAGAGTTAAGGCAGAATGTCAGAATCTATCCGGCTTACTGGTACAACCAGAGATTTCTATGTGGAAATGGGAAAGAATAACAATGGACTTCGTTACAAAGCTTCCCAAAACATCAAACGGACATGACACGGTTTGGGTCATTGTCGATCGCCTTACAAAATCTGCACATTTCATACCTACCCGAGAGACAGATAGTATGGAAACCCTTACCAGGTTGTACATCAAAGAAATAGTCTCCCGGCATGGTGTGCCAATATCTATCATCTCGGATCATAACAGTCATTTCACATCCAGATTCTGGCAATCATTACAAAGTACTTTGGGTACTCAATTAGACATGAGTACAACATATCATCCCAAAACCGATGGACAAAGTAAAAGAACCATTCAAACACTCGAAGACATGCTTCGAGCCTGTGTCATAGACTTTGGAAAAGGATGGGAAAAACACTTACCATTGGTAAAATTTTCCTACAATAATAGTTATCATGCCAGTATTAAGGCAACACCGTTTGAAGCACTCTATGGTCGAAAGTGTAGATTACTAGTTTGTTGGGTCGAAGTTAGAGATGTTAACTTACAGGACCAGAAATAATCCATGAAACCACTGAGAAGATAGTGCAAATTCGACAACGCTTGCAGGCTGCAAGAGATCGGCAAGGAAGTTACGCCAATGTCAGGCGAAAGCCTTTAGAATTTCAAGTTGGAGATCGTGTTATGTTGAAAGCATCACCTCGTGAAGGTGTAATCCGATTCGGAAAACGAGGAAAGCTTAATCCCTGGTACATTGGACCATTCAAAATCCTTAAACGGATTGGTCCAGTGGCATATAAACTTGAGCTTCCTGAAGAGCTCAGTAATGTCCACAATACCTTCTACGTTTCTAATCTAAAGAAATGCTTATCTGATGAATCCCTTGTCATTCCAATAAAAGAGCTTCGGCTCAATGACAAACTCAACTTTGTGGAAGAACCAGTGGAGATTATGGATCGAGAAGTCAAGCAACTAAAATAAAGTCGTATTCCTATAGTCAAAGTAAGATGGAACTCTAAAAGAGGACCAGAATTTACATGGGAACACGAAGATCAAAT
>BQNB010030492.1:7847-53206 GCA_026074375.1 Tanacetum coccineum
TAAGTAAAGATTTTGGAAATGAGAAGTGTTTTTGTTTAAGGAAAGTGAATTTGACATTTTTAGTTGAGAATACATAAAGTAGGGAAAGTGGTTCTAATTGGACTTTGGCTTTTATGAACAAGGATTAACCGCGCGTTGCTGCGGCTCGTTAATTTTTCGCGCGTTGTTGTGAGACATTTTTAATTTTTATTTTTTTATTTTGTGTGAGTTTATTTTTTCGGCCTCATGTTTAATAGTTTGTTTTTTTTCTTATATGGGCTCATGTGTTGGGCTCATGTTTAAAGGTTTCTTTTTTTTGCTATACGGGTTTTTTTTTATATAATTTTATAGGATTACGTGTGCTTTAAATGAGAATCGCGCGTTACTGCAGGACATTTTTTTATTATATTTTGTGCGGGTTTGTTTTTTCGGTCTCATGTTTAATAGTGCGGGTTTATTTTTGCGTTAAAATTTTATTTTTATTTTTTTATTTTTTATTTGTGCGGGTTTATTTTTTCGGTCTAATGTTTAATAGTTTGTTTTTTTATATGGGCTTATGTGTTGGGCCTCATGTCGCGGGTATTTTTTTATCTGAATAAATCAGTACTTTTGTAATATTTTTTCCTATTTTGTGCCGAGGATTTTTTTTATATTGCCTATGTGAAAAAATAAAACGGAAAAAAAACTAAATGAGCCGGCTCAAAATGGGAGCCCAATGGGCCGAACACTGTAGCGGGGACGACAAATACGTCGTCGTTTTGATTCTCTTTTGATTATAGAGTAAACTGCAAAATTCATCCATGTGGGTTGTACTTTTTGGCACTAATCATCCCTAACCGATACTATTGACACTAATCATCCCCGAGTGATGAAACGTTCGGCAAAAATCATCCTTGTGTGTTTTAAATGACATTTTTTTTAATTAAATCATCACTTCATTATAATAATAGAATTTACAACAAATTAGAGGGGAGCGGAGATACTATTTAGGCCTTCACTCTTTTGCGTCAAAGGCGATATTATTATTATTATTATTATTATTATTATTATAAATCACTTTATTTGTAATTTACTTATTTTATTTTACAAAAAATTATTAGGAAGCCGAGATATCATCTAGGCCGCCACTCCTTGATGTGTGTGTTTATCTGACTGGGGCTTCCGCCTTTGACACAAACCAGGATGGCTGATTTTGTTCCGCCTTCACACGTTTACGTTGTGCCGCATCAATCAGCCATCATGGTTTGTGTCAAAGGCGAAAGTCCCAGTCAGATAAACACACACATCAAGGAGTGGGGGCCTAGATAATATCTCGGCTTCCCAATAATTTTTTATAAATCCCTTAAATTTCTAATAAAGTGATTTATAATAAATAATAATAATAATAATAATAATAATAAAATAAGTAAATTACAATTAAATATAATAGAATTAAATAAATATAATAATAATAATATCGCCTTTGACGCAAAAGAGTGAAGGCCCAGATAGTATCTCCGCTCCCCTCTAATTTGTTGTAAATTCTATTATTATAATGAAGTGATGATTTAATTAAAAAAAGTAAAAAATAATTATAATTGTGAATATTAGTTTTTTTTGTAAAAATGCAAAATCATCCCTTGGTTTAAACATATTTTGGAAAAAATCATCCCTGTGTTTTAAATGACATAATTACCCTTCATAATTCGTGGTGATGAATGATTTTTGCCGAACATTTCACCGCTCAGGAATGATTATTGCCAATAGTATCGGTTAGGAATGATTAGTGCCAAAAAGTACAAACCACGTGGAAGATTTTTGCAGTTTACTCTTGATTATATATAGAATGATTTTAGTTATTTTATCAAAAAGTATTCAAAGCAATTGATACTAAACAAACCCTGTTATGTAGCATAATATGTGAATGAGTTAATACAAAACGTTAAAAAAAAGAGTTGAAAGGCAATAAAATAAAATATATAACACTCAAACAAAAATACACAAGAAAGGCATCTCCTCTTTGTATACTACTTAAAGAGCCAACGACCCAAGACTTCAAAAGTCAAAACATACAAACTGAACAGATGAATGACAAAAAAACAAAGCTAAAAAGACCACACAAAATAGACTTAAGAGACGACACAAAAGACAAAACGCTAAAATAATTAGAACGAAATAAGAAACACAAGAAGAGGATCTTAGAGAGTACGGTACGGTGGCATTTAGGCTCGCCACTTCCTACCTCTCTCCTTTTCACTTGCTCTTCACCACACCATACCCTCTTGCCACTTCTAATATTTTTGCTAACTCGTCATTGCATTTGCGAGATAAAGTAAAAAAAAATTTTTTTATTATTATTATATTTTAGAATGTATGTGTTTGTGTGTGAGTGGTGGGACCCAAGTGAAGAGGTGATGGGTGTGTTATGAGTGAAGGGGTATTTTTGAGTGGGAGTGAAAAGCTGATGTGGCAGCCAGTGAGACCCATTTTGTTTTGTGGCTTAAGCCACCATACCCTACCCTCTTAGCAATAGCAACACCATAAACAACATCTCATTTCCATTATTTAATTAAATCAAGTTATAAAAAAAATCAATCACGGGGAGCGGCCGTGCCAAACTCCTCGTGCCAAACTCAAAAAGTGGTGTCACGTCAGCAAAATGGAGTTTGGCACCAGAAATGCTATGGCACCAGAATTCAGTGGCATTGGTTTGGCACCAGAATTCTGGTGCCAAACTTTTTTTTTTAATTTTTTTTAATTAACTATTATTTAAATAAACTTATTAAACTAAAATAAAATTCATTAAAATTAAAACATTACATTAAAAAAATACATAAATTAAAAGACATAAATTAAAATGCATAAATTAAAAGACATAATTTAAAAAACATAAATTTAACGGCGTCGGTCGACTAGTTTGGTGGTAGATATTCGGCTCGGATTCGTTCCTTTTGGGCGTTGATGATAGCGGCGTAGGTCGGATCCATCCCGCTTGTGTCGATTTGGAGAACTTTCATGTCCTCCGCAATCTTTTGAGCTTGAATCAACCGTCTTCGGTCTTCCCTCTCTTGCGAGAGCACTTGCATTTTGGCCTTGCGGTCTAAGTCATTGTTCCGCCATGAACTCTTGATAAGCGACCGGGTTAGAACCGGAGTTAGCGGTCGAGTTAGAACTGGAACGTTGACTTTTAGCAATTCGTTGCAACCCGGGTGGCCGAGACAACTCATCATCTCCAAATGGTCTGGTTCCTTGTCGGTACCCCGAAGACGACTTCTTCGTTGCAAAGTCGATTCGGGGTTTTTCCACTTGTGCCTATCTTTCAAAAAATTCCAAGCACTCTGGTGCTTAAACTCACCCCCGACGATGGTTTCATACAATTGGAGCACCCTCGCCATATGGTTCTCATCGTTCTCCCCACTATGAGCAAGCGTTTCCTCATACAATTGGTTAAACTTCATAACCGCAACATTCATTGGAGTCCACTTTCCCGTCAACATGTTCTTTGTACGCTCTTGAAAGCCTTTTTGTTAGCTTCTTGATTGTACACATCTAGAATTTTGTATCAAAAAGTCGCCAACTTTTGATCACACCCGGTTTTTGGATCCTCAGAAATTTTAATGAAACTTTCCGCCAAAAGCAACTCCTCGGCTTGGGTCCACGCATGTCGAATTCGTCCTTCTTTGGTTTCTTTCTCAACTTCCACATCTTTTCCTTTGTTTCTTTTTGCTACCGAATTCTTACGATCGCGGTTAGGCTTTGACGTCCGGGTTGGAAGCGGTTTCTCTTCTTCTTCTTCGGTTTCGTCAACTAGGTGGTGAGATTGTTGCTCGAAATGTGGTTGGAAAGTGGTGAATTGGTTTGATTGTTGTTGTTTGTTCATTTGCATTTTCATTTTAAATTGGTGAAACAACATTTGTTATTCTTGATTAGAATATTGAGGTTGGAAATTTGGATAGTAACGCATTTGGGTGAATGAAGGTTGAGTGGAACCGCCCAGATTCGAAGACAACCCCGGAATTTGGTTGGTTGGGTCGGTAAGCATACCAGAAATCCAATTCGGGTTGGGATTCATTTTTTTGAGTGAAAGATGAGAGAATTGGTATAGAAATTGTGTGTGAAGTTATAAAATATAAAGGGGGTATTTATAGGATTTTTAAAGAGGTAAAAATAAAGTTTTGGAGGTATTTTTTTCAAATATCTGCTCCACCCAACGGCTCCAAACGGCTATTTTTCAAAAAAAAATATATATCAATCGCGTGGGCTGTTAGCCACGACGCGAAAGTGCTTGACGCGAACCACGGAGTGATGCGCCATGGCTAGGGATGGCAATGGGTCGGGGAATTTCGGGGATCGTATTTACCATCCCCATGATCGTTTCTCAGCCTCATCCCCATCCCCGTCCCCATCCCCATTAGGGAATCAATTTACATTCCCATCCCCGTCCCCAATGGGGATCGGGGATCCCCACGGGGATTCGAGGATTTTTCGCCCTTATAAGTTGAGCATAAAAATTACACAACTAAACAAAAATATAAATAATTGACCTACATAATGTCTTCAAACGAATACGTTGTACATATTATGATTAATTAAAACGTCATTCAACTTTAAAGGATCGTAAATACTAAAATATCACATATACTATAACTTTATATTTTTTGTCCCACATTTTTCGTTTTGTAGTTTTATAATATAAACAAAATTATAAAAATAAAATAATAATAAAAAAAACACAAAAAGGGATATTTTAAGGAAGGGGGTTCTTGATAACCTACCTTTAATAAAAAAGATTAAAAAAATGAGGACATGTGCTATATAAGAAACGAGTTGGAATTTAACTCGCGCGTTGCGACAGAGGGCAACACGGTTTATGAAACTTTCATTTACATTTGAGCTTTTTGTTAAAATGTATCATCTTAACCTGGTATAAAAGTTCAGGGGCTTATTATGGTTGTTTGTGTTTTTCAAAATTGCTGATAAGAGTTTCTAGGTTTATATAGCATGATTTGAAAGATGGAGGGCTATTCTTGTGAAGTCTTGGAAGTTCTAAGTCGGTTTGGTCAAGAGCTGTAAAAGCCAAAGTCAAGTCTTGGCTCCTCATTTTTGATATGATCTCTCTCTCTCTCTAAAACGCTCCTCTCTCTCTCAAAATCGTTATAAACCCTAATTTGTAGATCATCATGAACTCTGTTTCAGTTGTAATAGAACAATAATCAAGATAGATTATTGATCCATACCTGATTAGCAGTGGTGGATTGTGTTTTGTTTCTTATTAAGATCAGTTTGTTGTTGTTCTTGATACTTAAATTGAGATTTGAGTATTGTTTGTTAATAAGAATCAGAATTTCTTCATGGTATCAGAGCTAGGTTGCTTTGAAATCATTTTTTAAAGGAAAAAAAATTAATTACGGTTTTGTAAAATTTAAGGGTTTTTTAAAAATTGTTAATCAGTTTTCAATTAAAACTGTTTTCTTGTAAGATTTGTGGTTTAATTGCTCAGATCTATTGTTAATTTCAAAAAACCTTAATTTTGAAAAATTAGGGTTACAAGCTAATTACTCTCTCTGGGGTATTAATTGGTGATCGAGGTTCTTAATCATTGGATTTGGAAGTTCTGAGGTTGATTTGCTCTAGTTTGAGAATTAAGGTTTGTGGAATCTTGGTGAGTTGGGTAGTGGTGTGTGTGATTTATCTGCTAGCCTTCTTGACTAAGCGAATCAAGAAGATAGTTGGTTTGATATTGATTTCCGCTGCTTATCATTCAAAAGCTCTGTAACACCTCTTTATCTCTTTCTCTTATTAGTCTAATTGTTTGTCTGTCCTTGATCTGCCACCTTGAGTGGTGTGAAGCCTGGGAACTTTTTTCTTCCTTTCTTGATTGTTTGTCTTATTTTTCTGTTTGTTTTTTATTGTTTGTCATTATGTTTGTTCATAATTCTGAGCATAATTCTCCTCTTAATTCTGATCATGATGATGATATTCATGATTCTGTTACCAGAATTAGTAAGTTAGATATTAGTGATCCATTACACTTGCATCCCAATGACACTACTGCTTTAACTGTTTTTTCAATAAAACTAAAAGGAACTTAAAATTATCAAGTGTGGTCATGTGCTATGCTTTTGGCTTTAGAAGGAAAAAATAAGATTGGTTTTATTGATGCTTCTTGTAAAAAGTCTAATACATATGAGGTTCTTGGAAAACAGTGGGACAGGGTTAATGCAATTGTTTTGGGTTGGATCTTGAATTCAATATCTAAGAAACTTTTTTTAGACAATTTTTTCAAAAAAAGGGCTAAACAGTTTGGAAAGAAATGAAAGAGACAATGACAAAGTTAATGAGCATCATAATGTTTGGTTTTCTTAATCTATAATTAACACTCTTAACAGAATTGGTTCTTCTATGACTAATTATTATATAAGTTGAATGCTTTGGGAAAAAGTATGATGCAATGATTGGAGTGGCTATGTGGGTTTGTAATGTTATGAAGTTTAAGAAACATAATCAGTTGTTGAAATTAATGCAATTTCTTATGGGCTTAGATGATTTTTATATGCAAATTAGAAGTTCTATTCTGTCTAGAGAGACTTTACATGATGTGAGAAGTGCTTATGCTACCATTTCTAGTGAGGAGTCTCACAAAGTTGTTGTTGGTAGTATAGCTGGTTCCTCTCAAAGGAACCAGGCTTCTGCTTTTGTGTCTGATGTGCCTAATAGCCAAATTTTGTAGAATAATAAAATTTCAATGATTGGACCTTTAACGTAACTTAATAATGTGAAAAAATAGACAAGTGTGGGGTTCTAATTTGAATAATAACAGACCAAGTGGGGGTTCTGGTTTGGTATGTGAAAATTATGGTTTTAATGGGCATACTAAATGTTTTAAGATTATTGGATACCCTGCTGATTTTGAAAAGAAAAAGTCTGGTCAAAATTTTAAGAAACAAGGTGTTTCTAATAATAATTATGTTGGGAAAAGTTCATCTTATAGTTTTTCAGATGAACAAATGGCTACTTTCTTATCTCTTATCAAAGACAATAAAATTGAAAAGAATATGCAGGCCAATATGGTAGGTACTTATTTGTATCAAAGTTCTATTTTTCATAAAAATTTCCATAAGTTTTACTATTCTAATGCAATTTAATACCAAAATTGGTTAATTATGGAAAGATTGTTGATTCAGAAGCTAACCAACATATGACTTACACTGATAAAGGATTAAATAATGTTGTTGATATATCTCATCTTAAGATAAAAGTAGGACATCCCGATGGGGCTGAAGCTTTTATTTCTAAGATTGGAAACCTCAAGTTATCTAATGGTTTAATATTATATGATGTGATGGTGATTCTTGAATATTGTGTCACCTTGATTTCTATTCATAAAATGCAAAAGAGAACAAGATTTTTGTTGTTTTTGATGAAAGAAAATGTTATTTTGTGAATCAGGATTTGAATCTGAAAAATGTTCTGGAGACTGGTGATCAATGTGAAGGGTTATACTACTATAATAATCAAGGTACTAGGGTTAATCAGAGTAACCAAAGTTTTCAATGTTTGTTATCTCAATATGATTGGCATTGTAGATTGTGTCATCCTGCTGAACCTGTTATGAATGTTTTAAAGAAATCTTTAAAATTTGATAAGTTTAAACACAGGATTTATGTAGTGTGGTTTGTCAGAGAGGCTACAGCAAACTAGGAAACTTTTCCTTGTGTGTCATGTATCTAGTTCTCTGGGAGAACTTGTACATCTGGACTTATGGGGACCTTATAGGATTACTAGCTCTGAAGGGTATAAATATTTTTTAACTGTTGTGGATGATTACACAAGAGCTGTTTGGATATATTTGATTAAATCTAAGGATGAAGTTTATTACTTTATAACTGTTTTTTATAATCTGATTGAAAATCAGTTTAATAAAAGGTACAAAGTTTTTAGTTAAGTGATAATGGAATGAGTTTGTTAATCAAAATGTTATTAAATTTTGTGATGATAAATGCATGGTTCATTCAAACAGTTTGTGCCTATACTCCCACAACAGAATGGTAAATTTTACTGAGAGAAAAATAATGCATCTTTTATAATGTTGCAGATCCTTATGTTTCAGGGGGGATTTCCATGAGGATGTGGTCTGAGTGTGTTTTAACTGCTACTTATCTTGTTAACAGGCTCCCTTCTTCTGTGCTAAATGGAAAATCTCCTTATGAGATAATACATAAAAAAATGTCCTTCTCTCTCTCATTTAAGAGTTTTTGGTTGTTTGTGTTTTGCTACCCTTGTCAATTCTAGTGACAAGTTTGGTAGCAGATCTAAAAAGTGTGTTTTATTTCGGTATTCTAGTGTTAAGAAAGGGTATAGTGTCGGAACCCTATAATCACTTCACTTCATTACCAGTTGCATGGAATGATCAAGAAAATAAAGATGGAAGATATGAAGAATGTAGAGAGAAGTTAGAGAGAAAAGTGGGTCTGTTTTATATTAAAATGTCTTACAAGAAATGAATCAACCAACCACCTCACCTTACTTGGTGAGGTGTATATATACTAGGGCTAAAAGGCTTGCATGTCTTTAGTAATTCTACGGGCCGTGCTCAGGATTACTTGGGCTTTCGCCCGATACACGTGACCGATTAGATTACAAATAAGAGCCCGTTTACCCGTATAGCCTATTACAACGTATATTAATTAATGACCGATACCTAATATAATTAATGAACAAACTTTCATTGTTCGATTAATATTTTGAGGTAAAGCAATCTCACCGAAGTGAGTTCATTGTGACACTCCTTAGTGGGATCAATGAGATTGCTTTTGGCGTTAAGCTCTTGTGATCTTTGTCTTGCTAGTTGTGGCTTGTTTTCTTCATGCTTTGTGATCTTTGATCTTGAGTCTTTTGTCATTGTCTTTTGAATTTGTCTTTTCCGTCCGAGATCTTTAATTCTTTATCCTTCCGTTTGATCGGTCTTTGCCACTTGCGATCTTGGTCTTGACCAAACTTGCTATAATTTGCATCAACTTGAAAGCTTTAACAATCTCCCTTGATACGACTTGATAATTTTGGAGGAAGATTTGTATATCAGATTTGGAGGAAGTCTCTTGTCTTTAATTCTTGAGCTTCATGATTCTTGAATCTTGTTGCTTATAGATGTCTTTGTAGTTTGAGCATGAGCTGTGGTAATGAATCGATTCAAGTTGGATGAGGCATCCCTCTTCCATTTTTGTGTCATGAACTAAAACAGTTTAGCAATAAGGGGTGGGACGAATATGCTTTGGCATTCTTCCGGATTTTGGTAGATTAACCTCCGTTCTGTAGGACGTTTTAAAGTATAAATATTTGTACTGTATCTGGTGATTCAAGCATTCCTTGACAGGGTTTCCAGTCAAAGCGTAGGATCTTCTAACACAGATGTAATAGATTTAGCCTTGCTTGTATTCTCTTTACCGGATCCGTCTAAAGCAGAAAACCGGTAAGAGTGAATCAGATAGTTACTATCTTTCTGATTATGTCGTCAATTCATTTACTGGACCAATTATCGATATCCAGTTGACACAAGCTTGATTCATATAGAATCTCGCAAGTCACCTACTGCAGTGCTGTTTGATGATGACACTGGAAGGATTTCCATTCGTCATTGTGAATACTAAAGAGTATCACTATGAATGTTCTGGCAGAATCACAGGAAATGCGTAGGATCTTGTAACAGTTGTGAACTTAATGATGTTCAAAGTGTTTGTCATGGAATGTGGTCTCTAATTAGATTATTTGATGTATCTCTTGGCTTAGACTCGATTAGTGCGTTTTGGTTTTTAGGAATCGGAGGTGAGAGACTGCCACGATTCAATATTAACTAACTCGGAGTGAGAAGTCAATCAGTAGTCGCGTGTATCTCCGTGACAAATGAGACATGTTTCTTTTGAGAGTAACACGTATGGTTGGGTGGGTTGTGACATTGATTCACTGGGTCTTGATGTGTCCTTTAAATGTAAGCAATAACTTGTGATTCTGACATGCATATGTAATGACCGGTTCATGCTAAGTTGTGTGGATGGCGTCTTTCTTTTCACCCTTTTCCTTACATTTCTTTTTCATCTTTCAACCCTTCCAATGCTTACCAAGTAGTCATTATCACTAACCACCGTGTTGTGACTTTTCCAGTGTTTAATCAATCTTAGTCGGGCATTCTTCCCTTAGTACAACAATCATCTCCATTCATACTAGGACTGATATTTTCTTAGATACTCATGAAGTGTCCTTGGTAGATCCCTCCGGTTCTGGTTGGATCATAGGATAAATCCTACCTACACATTATGGATTCAGAATCGCGTGAATTAAGATGTGGTAGGTATGAGTTCGTACCATAAACCTTTTTCGAGAGAGTAACAAGCACTTTGAGGGTCGATAAGACACTTTATTATTTTCCAAGATAACATTTAAAATACTTTTTCACCTTATTTTAAATACTTATGCACTTAGTTTTTGAAATACTTTATGATTAAAATTTGTCTTGAAATACCATGGGGAAATCTTTTACTTAGCATGAATTACATGGAACATAAACTTGCTCTCCTCAATTTTACATATGTTTGACACCAAAAACAATGATACCCATTTGTACATGAATATTAAAGTGATGTTGAACACTTAGTCATCTTATAACTATCATTCTATTGAATTGTCATTATTATCTTGTTGTTATTAAGAGACTTTTTGGGAATGGTTTGAATACATAAGAATGGTCGTGAGATGATGTATCCAAACTCATTAAATGTTGTTTTTCGAAAAACTCCCCCTTGAAAGATAGAGTGTTGAACACACAATTTTGAAAGATTATTAATTGTCAGTGAGAAATTCTTGAAAAAATTGTGTTCAACATTTTGAAAAACATCATGTTAGAAGACTTCTCTTCCAACTTTAAGGTTAAGCGCACTTATGCGTACACTATCCTTTTTCTTGAGCTTAAAACTTTAAATGTCTGATAAGAACAGCTCAAGACGGAGAAAAGTTGAATTTTCTTGTTAGGATAAGTTATCTTTATAGATAAACTTTCCTTTATTTGAAGTCCGGGTTACGTACTGATATTTGCACATAAGCCATCAAGAAAAATTAGAAATGACATGTTTTGAAAGCATTTGAATTTTGAAACATTTTCTGATTTTTTGATTTTGTATTTTCTTTTTGAAATTTTATATTGTTGTATTTTTCTCTTTTTTAAAAAAAAAATATGTACATGTTGATGTTTGATGAGGCATCAAGCAGATTCATTTGTCAGAACCTCCAGTTCTGCTGGAGTCAAACATCTCATACCAATTCGTCTGACGAGATACTGAAACCTTTCTTCGGGAAGGGCTTTAGTAAACATGTCAGCCAATTGGTATTCAGTTTGACAAAAGTACAATTCAATTATACCGTTTTCAACCTGTTCTTTGATGAAATGATACCGAGTATGGATGTGCTTGGTACGGGAGTGCTGCACAAGGTTGCATGATATTGCTATGGCTGACTGAGAGTCGCAATACATCGGTATTTTGAAAATTCTTCTCTCACTAGAACCTATATTCTTAGGATATTCCTCTTGAACATGGACAAAAACCTTACAACACGCACACCTAGGAGGTTTCCACTCACACTCAACACGAATATTACATGTATAGTAGCCCTCCCTAGTAATTTTAGACATAGCCACCACAATGTTATCTTTCAACTCCACATCAGCTCGAAGCTCAATCATAGCTCTAGCATAGCTTGACCTGCCCCATGATTGCATGCACATATCGGACGTATAAGAGTCAAGCATTAGAGGAGTACCTAGTTTAGTGGCAGTGGCACTCAAGCATCCTCGTTGAACGCCGTAACAGGGACACCATGGAGTTTCACCCAAACTAGAATAGTACCAACATCTTCTTTCATTAGGTTCACATCCGGATGCCACTTCCTCAGAATAAGCGGATTATTGCGAATAAACCACCGACCATTTTCAAGCATTGCATCCAAACTATCCATAGAGCTAAATTGAAAGGAGAATAACCTGGTAGACGAGTTAAACATTGATCGAACCAGTCCTTATTTACCCCAAGTGTTCCTAACATAGTTAGCAACAACAGGATAGGCCACCTGCATCCCCAAGAAGAAACCATATGTAGTGTTAGCAAATCGTTCACTTCTAGCTCTAATAGATTCCACCGAGACAACCACATCAATCCCAGTCCCTCCGGTGTAAACAAAGTACGAAAATTCACTTTCGTCCCACTTGGTTTACCAGTAACATTAGCGTATGAAGACTTACCGGGGGTATTGCTAGCCGTAGTAGTTCCCTGCGTAGGTAATGGTAGATATGACCCCAAAGTTGTATCCACCAAAGAACTTTGCTTATCCTTCGACACAGTCTCGTCAACCACAGACGGTGATACAACCTCCTTTGCAACATTCCTAGAATCAACTGTAACAGATGGTACGGCACCATCCTTTACAACCTCTATGTTCGACGCATTCATATTCTTCTCCTTAACACCTCTCCCCCACTACCTTTTTGGATCAAGAAACCACGCTCCATACCCACAAACCTTACGAACAACAAACAACCAGCAAATCAATCACCAACTTAAACAAAAAACAACAGCCAAAGCCTTTCAAACCCCACACCAAAAGATGTCAAAACCCTAATAAAGTTCGGAGGATAGATCGTGAGTATTGTGGTTAGGGTTTACCTTATCGCCAGAGAACCAGTAAGTAAATAACGAAGGGTTATGAATACCCAACATCGCAATCACCACCTTAGCAATAAGATCGATCGATATAAGCAGATTAATAGAACCAAAACCCTAATAAATGATTTTTAAGTATAAACCCTAATTAATATTTCAAAACCCTAACAACCTAACCAATCTAAGACGGTATAATGATAGTGAATCAAACAAGATGTGTAATCACTATACACAATCGTAACTGAAATTGGCAGATTGATCAAGTTAAAAAAATTGATTAGGGTTTTAGGGGTTTTTTGGTCGCCACAGGATAGAGAGGGTTTTGACTTACTACACCACATACTTTTCTTTTAGAAAATTTTTAAAAATACAAACTAGTGGTGATATAATTTTAACAAATGAGATGATATGACCATATATATGAAATGAAATTATGAATAAAAATTGCACCTTAGTATAATCAGATGATGTGAATACTTGAATCAAACCCCAAATAATGTTTGATTATAACTAATACCCTTAATACTTTTTTAAAAATACTTGTAACTTATCAAAATAATACTTCTTCTTGTTCTTCTTTATGTTGGCCAAAAGTTTTGAGAGAGAAGGAGAGATATGAGTGAGTTTTTGCTAGTGAAATGGTAACTAGGCAAGTGTTAGTATTTATAGAAATACTTTAGGAAGTTTGAATGGTAAAATATAGAATCACAAGTATGTGTATGGTTTAATTAGGCAAGACTTGTTTTAGAAAATGTGGTGGAGTAAAGTGGGTGGCTAAGGGGGTTTGGAGGGGGGGGTTGATGCAAATAGTGCCCTAATACTATTGACATGTGATTTAGGACTAATATGGTATATTTATGTTTAGAAGCAAGTAAACCATTTTGTCCCAATACTACTTATATAGACCAAAAATAATGGAGCTAGGAGGGGAAAATATGTAATTTTTGATAGTATAAGGTATATGTTAACACGATTCACCCTCTAGAACAACGGATCCGGAGGCTTGGTAAAATGGAAAAGAAATTGAGCCATATTATTAGAGAGAAAAGATAGATGGGAAGTAGTGTGTGTGCTAGAGAGAAAACACACACACACACTTTTACAAAAGTGAGCTTCACCCCTCCATGGAAGTATGGAGGGGGTATATATAGTCCTAGTGACACATAACTATCGCAACTAGTCATTATTAGTCCCTATGTGTCTAACTATATATGAACTAATGTAATTCCGGATATGTCACCATATTTTAAGGCTAACAATCTTCCCCCAATATGTGGACACATACGGAATTACTTACAATGTTCCTATCATGTACAAATACAACAGAAATAAAGTCTTCCAAAGCACTTCCAAAGCTGAAGTTGTCTTGTGAGTTCTCTTGGTCTTGAAACTTGTATTCCAGCTTGGATCTTCATTGTCTTTACTTGTACAGGAACCATTGTAGTATGCATGAACTGGATTAACTTCCCCCCAATCCATGCAGCATGTCTTGAAAAGCTTTCTTCATAGACTCCTTTTTGGCGAAGTTTCTGAATCAGCTTCCCCCCAAACCAACATCCCTATCTTAAGCAGATTCTGAAACATTGATGTAGCTTGAACAATCTTCTACTTGTCATCAAAGTGCACAGCGGAATTTTGTAGAAGTCAAACCACACCAACGACCACTGCTTCTTGTCATCAGGGCTTGGTGAATATTCGTTCGGGGGTGCATGCGAGAAATCAGCAACAATTCTTCTCACGTATGCAGAATACTTCATAAACCATACTAAGTAAAGTAGTCTACACTACTTCCCCCTGGAAGTTGACACGGTAACATCAAAGTCAATTAAGTCCCGGATGTACACATTTTCCCCCATGATGGTTGCGAACTCTCGGAAGCATCATTGTCGTGTACGTTCATATACTCGAGAAGTTCTTGTCATAAGCACAAATCTTGATATACAAAAGAATCATTACCCTCTTGACTTCAGAAACCGTAGAGGAGATGAAGCAAGAATCAAGAACACTTGGTATAATCAAGGTCTTGTGAATGAATGTCATCGAAGAACTTTGAAGATTTTGCTTAGACTGTGAAGTATCTTTGTCTTGGAATAGCACAAAAATACCCGTGAGAAGTGCTGATTACATCTCAACCTTTAAACTCTCTGGCTAACTTACCAACCTCGTATTCTGTAGGCTATTGTCGTGATCACATGGTGAAGTAAACCCGATATATCAAACTTGAAACTGAAGTAAAATCCCCCAAATTTGTTACTTAATCTTGCACTATTGTTGATTGAAGAACGGTGCAGAAGAAAATCTCTAAGTACCTTATACTCCATCAAAAGTATAAGAAGTACAACACCTCTTGAAATTATCCACATCGACATCTGCGTGTGACACTGAGTACTACAACGTAACTCCTTTAAGTGATAGTTGTCCAGGTCTTCATCCAACCACCCCTTGACCGCTGGAAACTAGATAATCCAAGTCTTAATCATAACTGTATACGTTCAAGCAAGTCATCAATCGATAGATTGGGTTTAAAGAAAAGGGGTAGCAAATAGAAGGAAGTCTCGATGATGAAATAAGTAGACGCCTTCGTGAAACCCACTTCAAACTCAAATAAGGGATACCAAATCAACTCCGTGATCACTTGTCATCGTTATCCGAATCTTTAGCCGTTTGTCGTTTAAGTGAATCTTTTCAGGATCGTTTTGGCATTAAGTGTTGTGTTTGCTTTGGTGTTTATGTTTTGATTTGTCTTGATGATCATATTCCCAAATTCAAAACATAAAATTTCCTTAAACAGTGTCATGTTTCGCTTGGCACATTTCAACATATTTCGCTTGAGAAACAGACCTGCATATTTCGCTTGAAATCTACACATTTCGCTTGGTTTAAGGAAATTACACATTTCGCTTGGTTTAAGAAACATGTTTCGCTTGAGAAGAAATTGCACATTTCGCTTGACATTTCCTTGCACATTTCGCTTGAAATCTTCCAACATGTTTCGCTTGAAGAAATTTTGACATATTTCGCTCGAAATGTGACTTGACCTGCATATTTCGCTTAATAATACATATTTCGCTCCCTTCAAGAACACATTTCGCTCCCTTCAAACATGTTTCGCTGCCTTCAAAACACATTTCGCTTCCTTCATCACATGTTTCGCTGCCTTCAAACATGTTTCGTTGTCTTCAAAAATTCTTCAAAAACTCAGAAATTTTTGATCCAAAAACATGTTTTGATACCCAAATAAGTTGCTAGTACACATAAGACTAACAAAAGTACAAGTTGATCGTCGTAAAAAACACGTTTTAGATCAAAAAGTAAGCCAAAAAAAGGTGTGTTCGGTTTGAGTTTCTTACCAAAAAAAACACGAACACCTCTGATTCAGCAAACAACGATCACGATATGCTCCTAGGCTCTGATGCCAATTGTTAACAATAAGATTTCACTAACAAAAGACGATCCGGAGGTCGGGGAGGATAGAAATGAAAGTAAGCCATTTTATTAGAGAGAGAAAGGAAAGAGTGTATGTGTTTTCTAGAGAGAGAAACAACACACACTTATGAGACAAATGTTTATCCTCACCCCTCCATGGAAGTATGGAGGGGGTATTTATAGTCCTAGTGACACCTAACTATTGTAACTTGTCATTATTAGTCCCTATGTGTCACACTATAACTAAACTATTGTAATTCCAGATATGTCACCATATTTTAAGGCTAACACTTCTCATGGCAAATTATTTTAGCCTTGTTATCAGACAACCAGTCTATACCTATAATCACATCAAAACTCCCATGTCCAAAAGGTATCAAATCGATGTCAAAGACATGACCCTCGATTTCCAGTTTGCAACCCTTAATAACTTTATCAATCTCTACTAGCTGCCCGCTAGCTATCTAATCTATATCTGGAATCCTAAGTCACTGGGTTCTAAGCCTAACAGAGGTATAAAAGTAGTAGAAACAAAACTATAGTCGGCACCAGAGTCAAATAAGGTAGTGGCAAAATGATTGTTCAAAGTAAACGTACCCGTCACAATGTTTGGATCTTGGCAAGCTTCCTCTGCTCCCACACTCATAACATGCCCTAACAGTTGGGTTTCTAGCATTGACAGGATTCACATTCCTCGGCACACCTCTATAATCCCTTGCCAAATGTCCTGGGCGGTTACAGTTGAAGCATGTGCGACAAGGTCCACCGGGTACATGGTAGGAGTTGCAGGTGGTACACTTGGGCCAAGTACCCGTATTCTCTCTTCCTACAGGGTTTACAGTGGTAGCAAAAACATTCCCAGTCCTAGTCCTCTTATTATCATCCCTTCTACTCCTATCCTTGCTAGGTTCCCCCACATTTCCTCTTTTCTCAACCTTCTTAATTGATCCATTTCTCACAGCCTCATCAGTCAGTGCACCAGAAATCTGCACTGCCTTCTGCATAGTCTTTGGCTCCGTTGCTGCCACCATCTCGCGGATTTGTGGAGCAAGGCCATACACATACCTCTCAATCATCCTACTCTCAGGAGTTACCAAATGTGGAACTAACCTAGCCAACTCATGAAACCTATCAGTATACGCAGCATGGCAGCCCGACCCAGGTCGTGATTCCTCACTCGGATTCCATCTTTTGCATTCATGACTAGGACAAAACTTTGTATCATTCATAAACTTAAAGGTCATTTCCATGATTACTACAATAACTTCACGGCTTTGCGTGCGGATATGGAGTTCCACCACGTTAAAGCCCGTACCCATATTGAAACCAGCAGTGGATTTCATTTTTTTGGTAAATTCTACAACCATCATATCATCACATATTTACATGTTCTCATTTCAACGAATAAAGAAATTACAACACCTCCTTTGCCATCATATTCCTTAGGGTTACAGGCTAAGAACTCCTTATTATGAACAACCTACCCCGGTTGCCATTTACTATAAAACATTCCAATGTTCTCCTAAACATTCTCTTTTACCACATTTAGTTGATTTCCAACAGTCCTCAGTTACTAATCCTTGAGACACACGGCGGGTAATAGGTTCTGCTATTGTTGGGCAATGTCGTTGAGAAGTTGGGTGCCCACCCATCGGCTCTTCTCTACATTCCAATGGACTCCCTTTACCCAATTAGCTCCATAACCTGGTAATTCCTTGTCAATTCAATTCATTCAACAACCGCTCATCATTTCCCTTCCTAGGTCTTATACCCCTTCCAACTCTACCAACCGTTCACTCGTTCCCCCTCCTCGTGATTCGGCAATAGGCCGGCCAGCACTTCGGGTCCTCATCCTTGGCGGCATTATCTATACGAGGGAGAACATGGGCAACGTTAGGCAAGTGGGAAGACTCGCACACATATACATAATATCTTACTATATACAACCAAATATACACGCAACACCACCCTACGGTGTCAACATCGATCTGTGTGAACAACAATACCAAGTATGAGTGAGTTGTGATACGCTTATAATTACGTTGGTCACCGTACTTATATTCACATCCTTTCCCATTCGTATTCAATATTGAGCCCACCCATTTCAATCACTGACATAACTAAGGCACCAAACCATGAACACACAAAGGCACACAAAAGTGGAACACCGCGCACATAGATCCTATATGCGACTAAACGATGGATCTTAGGTTATAGTCTAGGCCAATCCACCTAGTTATCTATAACCTTGGCTCTAATTACCAATCTGTCACACCCCGACAATGCCGAAAACTCAGGAATGCAACATAATGATCAATCATAACACAAGATACAAAATAGAGAAAACTACATTGCATAAACTCCAAGTGCTATAAAGATCATCAACCTTGAACAACTCAAGTGATGTCCCAAATCACAACTAAAATCCACAATCTCTTACAATTATTCCAATGCCCTCACAGGGAACCAAAATCCAAACTTATTCCATAACATCCAAAACTAGAATCAAAATAACAAGCAAACAAGACTTTAAACGAAATTCCACTCGGGATACTTCTAAGTCTGCTATCAATCACCAAACTATTCCTCTTTCACTTAACCTGAAAATGATACTCGAAAACGTCAACAATAATGTTGGTGAGCTCGTAGGTTTAACCTTAAACCCAAAAGCTGTGCCAATACTTCAACAGTGAACAATAGTGCTATATGACAGTGAATATATGCAAACAACTCTAGCATCACCGCTAACCAATAACCATATGTCACTTACGCACCTAAAGGGCCTACCAGCTGGAGCACTAAAATTAGGGAAGGACCACACACAAACCTGGGTAGGCATACCCATCCGCTCTAATAATTCCTCAAATTACTGGGTTGGCATATCCCATCGAGTCAATAATATCATAGTACACTGGGTAGGCATTCCCTTCTGATCCCTAAAACAATATGCATCTCATACTATTCACTTAGCGTTCATTAGTACATAACATGTCCCAAAAAACAATATCCAAATTTCGCACAGATCAAAATCCAAAAACATTCAAAACACATTTGTAGTATCATTTTCCCACAACGGAAAATCCAGTAAAAAGTTGAGGTACGGAGATACTCTCCTCCAAGCAAGTCTATAGCTACCGCACACGTAGAACAGTCCAGTTAATGTCCCAATTTAATCATCCAATTCTGAAACAATCTTTACGTTTGATGCAATGAGTTTAGACGCGTTGTACAATTACCCAAAACAGTTTTTAGTGGTGTGATGGTTGACGACTTAGCTCCACAATCATATGCAATTCATTATCCGTAATACATACTTATAGTTTAGTTGTAAATAGATAAGTAATATAATAAAAATATTTATAATAATTTATTATAAATATATATCGACAATACATTTCGGTACACTTAGTCACTTCAAAAATAATTATTTACGCGTTGTAATTGTAACACCCCGACATTGGCGAAACTCGGGAATGCTCAACATAATGTCAATCATAACACAAGATACAAATAGAGAAAAACTACATTGCATAATCATTTGCTATGAAGACCATCAACCTTAAACAAACTCAAGTGATGTCCCAAATCGCAACTAAAATCCAAATCTCTTACAATTCATTCACTATGCCCACCAAATATGGGACCATAATCCAAAGTGAATCAAATCATCCAAAACTTGATTAAACAATAAGATAAGCAAGACTTCAAAAGAAATTCCCACATGGGATATTCTAGTCTGCTATCATTCATCCAAACTACTACTTCTTTCCTTCACCCTGAAAATGATACTCGAAAAACGTCAAACAATAATGTTGGTGTGCTCATAGGTTTGGACCTTTAACCCAAAAGTTGTGCATATTTCAATAGTGGACAATTGTGCTATATGGACAGTGAATATATGCTATCACCTTAGCTTCTCGTTAATCAATAATCCATATGTCCATTAAGCACCTAAAGGGGAATACACTGGTGCACTAAAATTAGAAAATGTCCACACACAAACCTGGCGTAGGCGTTCCCATCGCTCCAAATAATCTCACAACATACTGGGTAGGCTACCATACGAACCAATAATATAACAAATACTGGGTGGAAACCCATCCGATCCAAAAACAATCATGCATCACATATATATTCACATAGAGTAATAAGCACTAACTTTGTCCCAAAAACAAAAAACCCACATTTAGCACTAATTAATTCAAAACATTCAAAATACATTTGAGTTTCATTTTCCCCAATGGAATAACAGTAAAAAAGTGGGGGCTTACGAGAACTCACCTCAAGCAAGTCTTTAGCTACCCAATCTCAATCACACAAGTAAATGCAACGACGCCCGCACACGACCTAGTCAAGTTGATGTCTAAATTTAATCATCCAATTCCAAAACAATCTTCACGTTTAATGCATAAAGTTTAGACGCGTTGTACAATTACCTGTAACAATTTAGTGGTGTGATGGTTGACGATTATCCACAAATTCATATCAGTCTCTCCTCGATAATTACATCTTATACTATTTAGCGTAAATAAATATAAAATATATAAATATTTATTATTATTAATTATAAATATATCTTGACAAGTCTATTCGGTACACCTTAGTCACTCAAAATAATCATTATACGGTTGAAAATGAAACGTTCACTTATTAAATAAAACACTTTAGAGAAGTTTCGAAAAAAATTATATTTTTTGTCTTTTAGTGAATTTATTAAATAAATAAAATAAAGATAATTAAATATTATTTTTTTTATTTAAAATAAAAAAATCATGTTTTTAAGAAATTTCTAGTATAAACTTTTTACGAAATTCTGACATGACTCGTACGTTTATAAAACGTTTTCCAAGGTTTCAAACATTATTTTCAACAATTTTTCACAAAGACACTTTCGACAAAATTCCAAAATCTCAATCTTTAACACTTACCAACACTTTTTCTGCAAAAATATCATTTCAATCACTTCGTAAATACATTTTCACTTTCAAAAGTCCGTCAAAATTCTCATAACTACTACATATCGCTTATTGGGCCTTAAGGCCCGACAATGGTCCATTAGGACATTTATAAGTCAAAAATACTATTTAAGTCCAAAACCAAGGTCCATTTACATATACAAGTATATAGCTATATGTAAAAAATAAATCCGAACCACCTATAATCTCTCCATTAAGTGCGGTCAAATAGACTTATTGGGCCGTGAGTCCATAAACTCCAAAATAGTATATTAAGCTTTAAAATAAGCTAATAAGTTACGTATCATATTTTGTTACTACCATAAGCTTCAAAAATAATCCACAACATACGCCATAACACAAAAATAATCAAAAATCACTTCCCTAATGATTTTGACAAATGACGTGGCATATAAGCCCCAAATAAGCCAAGAAATAACTTAAAAATAAGCCCGAATAAGCTATACAAGCTACTATAAAAAATAAGCATTCTAGCATCATATATTATTCAACCATCACGACCACGACATCAAAACTACAAAAACCCTCTTTTCCTTTTTATCATACACGAACCAAACACCCCTTATTTTATCCGTTTCGCTTCCAAAAATCGATTTTCACAACGATCAACTTGTACAACTAACATCTATGCATCAAAATAAACCCAAAAGGACAAACAAAATTTAAATTTGAAAACTTACAAGAAAATCTTCAAATTTGTAGATTTCGACACGAACCGGACAACCCAAACGTTGTTTAAATGAATAACCAAACACTCTTATCAACCCGGAATAACACGTTCTTGATCAAAGTTGGAAAACTATGGTGGTTTTGTGGTGGTTAGGTGGCGGACGAACCACAAGCAAACACACTTGTGTGTGTTTTATTTTTTTGTAAATGAAATGAATATGATCAAAAGTTTCTAGTAAATAGAATATATGTGCACACCTTGGGGAAAGCTTGCTTAAAAAAGCCTCCTTGTCCCTTTAACTAACTTGACCGACCATGGCATCCTATGGGTGTCGGGTCTTTCTTTTCGTGTCGAAATCGCTTAAAAGCTCGTAAAACTCAACCGTAAAATTTACCCCAAAGTTAATTAGCATTTTTATTCACTTTAAAAATACTTTTCCATTAACCTAGAGTATTCACACGACATATTTTCACTTTACACTCTTCAAAACTTAATTTGGACATTAACGGACGTGTCGGACTTTTTTTTCGACATTTCTCAAAATTCACGGGTCAAGCCACCCGGAATATACATATCACAATAATACCTTCCAAAAGGGATTATTAAACACAATAAAGCACAATTCATCACATATCTCGTAAAATAATCACCGTCAACACGGTTAAAAAAATTGAATAAACTGACAAAGTCAAATAGTTTAAAAGGACTATTAATGAAATATTCAGAAACACAATAGGGCAAAAGTTACAAAATTGATACGTTTAATCTTAATAAATAAATCACTTTATAGAAGTTTTGAGAAAAAAATTATATTTTTTCATCTTTTAGTGAATTTATTAAAATAATAACATATTATTTTATTATTTAAAGTCAAAAATCATATTTTTAAGAAAATTTCTAGGTATAAACTTTTTACGAATTTTTCGACATGACTCGTACGTTTATAAACGTTTTCCAAGGTTTCAAACCCATATTTTCAAAAAACTTTTTCACAAATTCGACAATTTTCGACAAAATTCCAAAATCTCAATCTTTAACCAATTACCAACACTTTTCCTCCAAAAATTTCTTTCAATATTCAAATTCGTAAATACATTTTCACTTTCAAAAGTCCGACAAAGTTTTCATAACTACTAAATATCGTTTATTGGGCCTTAAGGCCCAACAAGGGTCTATTAGGACATTTATAAGTCCAAAATACGATCCAAGTCTATACCAAGGTCCATGTACATATATAATTATTTACTTTTATGTTAGAAATAACCGGACCATTATAGCCTCTATTAAGCGGGAATCAAATGGGTCATTGGGCCGTGGTCATATACTCCAAAAATACAGTATATTAAGCTTTAAGTTAAGATTAATAAGATAGTATCGCATTTTGGTTAATACCAAAAGCTTAAAAATAGTCCACAAAACATACGCCTAAATAAAATAATCAAAAAAATCACTTCCCTGTGTTTAACAAACATGGTCGTGAGCCATAAGCTCAAAATAAGCCAATAAATGCTTAAAAATAAGCCCACAATAAGCTATACATACTATTTTAAAAAATAAGCTATCTAGCAATATATATTATTAAACCATCACGACCACAACATCAAAAATACAAAAACCCTATTTTTCCTTTTTACCATACACGAACCAAACACCACTATAAATCATACGTTTCGTTTCGAAAATCGATTTTACAACGATCAACCTTGTACAACTAACTCTATGCTCAAATAAACAAGGACAACAAAAATTTAAATTTGAAAAAACTTACTAGAAAATCCTTAAATTTGTTATTTTGCACACGAACCTGACAACCAAAGTTGTTTAAATGAATAACCAAACACTTGTAATCAACCCTAAATATTTATGTCTTCATGTTTTCTTGACCAATCTTCAAAAATTTATGTGTTTCTTGTTTGTTTTGTGTTCGGCCGGATACACATACACACAAAAGTGTATGTGTTTTTTTTGAAATGAAAAATGACGAGGAAATGATCTTAGTGGAAACATATTTGTGTACAAATGGGACAATCTTGCTAAAAACAGCCATTTTGTTCCCTACACTTCCCATAACAGGCCAAGGGATCCTAAGTGGTCTCGGGCCTTTCTTTTCGTGTCGAAATCACTTAAAAGTTGTTACTCAACCGTAAAATTTACCTCAAAGTTAATTAGTATTTTTTATTCACTTTAAAAATTACTTTGCATTAAAACTTGAGTATCTACACATGACATATTTTTCACTTTACACATTCAAAAACTAATTTGGATTTAACGGACGTGCCGTACTCGCTTTTTGGGATTTATCAAAATTCATGGTCAAACCACCGGAATTACACATAACACAATTATACAATCAAAAGGGAATATTAATCACAAATTAACTCATAATTCAATTATTCTCTTATAAAAATCACCACCGTCAACACGGTACAAATCTGAATAAACTGACCAAAGTTAAATAGTCAAAGGACTATTAATGAAATATTCAGAACACAAAAAGGACAAAGGTTACATTCTATCCCCCTTAAAAGAATTTTGTCCCCGAAATTCAACTACTAACATGACTAAACAAATGCGGGTACTTCAATTTCATTTGATCTTCCGTTCTCCACTGAATTCAGGTACAACGTTCGAATTTCACCGAACCCTTTTTGATGGCAATCCTACTTAACAGCTTCAACTTTTTAAACTCTCTTCCAATTCCACAGGCTCTTCTACAAAATTCAACTTAGCATCAACTCGAATCTCGTCCAAAGGCACTTTCTGTGTTGGAATAGCCAAACACTTCTTAAGGTTCGACACGTGGAACGTGTCATGAATACCATTCAATTCCTCAGGCATATCTAATCGATAGGCCACAGGGCCTACTTTCTTAATAATCTCAAATGGTTCAACAAACTTAGGTGCTAACTTCCCTTTCTTCCCAAAGCGTACCACACATTTCCAAGGCGACACTTTGAGCAAGACATAGTCACCTACACTAAACTCTAAAGGCTTCCTCCTCTTATCAGCATAACTTTTCTGACGATCACGCACAACCTTAAGTCTATCCCTAATCTGAATGATCTTCTCAGTAGTCTCTTGCAATAACTCAGGTCCTATCAACTGACCTTCTCCAACCTCAGCCCACATAATTAACGAATGACACTTTCTACCATACAATGCCTCAAACGGAGCACATCTGTGAATCCCTGATCTAAGCACATCTAGGATAACAAAAACATTGAATATACGCAGCGGAATAAGAATAAGAACATCAATGTTAACAAACAAGGTTTTCTTTTATTCAACACAGTCCCAATTCTATGTGTTCAAAATCATAGAACGGTTACTCAAAAATAACAGGAATCAAATGATTCTTGAGGCTAAACCATAGACGTCTATAAACATCTATTTATCTATCTAAACTATATCGTTACACACGTTTTCTTTTGTGTCTAGACTCTCATTTGAACCACACAGGATTACACATACCTTTCTGGATTGATTGCCTAAACCAGACGCACTGCCTATCTTTATAGACTAGAGTGGCTGGGTTTACAATAAACCTAGCCTTAAATTATTATAGCTAAACTAATATTACATCTTAAGTTCTTGTTTGTTTCTTCTTTCTTCATTGTTGCATATAGATTTTGTAATCATCATATCAAATTCCCATCAACACATCTCACACTGATGATGATAACTATTGTCGATACTAAAAATCAACCACGGGATGATGAACATTCCTCAACTTCCTACTAAGTCAAAGACGAAACGCTCTATGATGTCTTCCAAAGTCTGTTTAGTAGCTCACTTATGGGCCATGGTATGATGGGTGATAAGCTGTATCATTCTAAACGAGTCCCTTATTCCTCTTGCATTGACTGCAAATCCTGATGTGAATAGACTATCACGATTGATATAATCGAGATCAGCACACCATGTCTAGTAACTATCTCATTCAGATACAATCTAGCCAATCTTTCCATCTTATAATCCTCACGCATAGATAGAAAATGAGCAGACTTAGTCAATCGGTCTACACTGACCTATATTGTGTTATGCCCACTACTAGTCCTAGGAAACTTAGTCACAAAATCCATAGCTATCCCTTCCTATTTTCATACGGGAATCTCAAGTTGTTGGAGCAAGCCAAATGGCCTTTTATGCTCAGCCTTAACCTTCAGACAAGTCAAACACTTACTAACATATTCAGCTATATCCTTTTTCATTAAGGCCAACCAATACCTTCTTCTCATATCATAGTAAATCTTATCAGCTCCTGGGTGTATAGAGTACTTTGACTTATGGGCTTTCCAATATCTAGGTTTCACAATCACCTTTTAAAGGTACCCTTATTCGTCAGGTTGTACATAATTACATCACTTCTTTGTTCATATCATCTCTTCCAACCTTTCTTACTATCCGCAAATCTCTTCCACAGCCTCTTTTTGAGCCGCCAGTATCTTATCCTTGATACTCGACTGAAGGATCATATTCATAGCTCTAACTCTCTTAGGCTTACTCTTCTTCTACTTAGGGGGGGGTGGGGGGGGGGGGGGATCAGCCACATATTGTTCTTACAAGTGGTGGCGAATTTCAAAGTCATAATTCACTAAACTACTCTCATCCAGCGACGTTGTCGAATATTCAACTCTTTCTGACCTAATGATTTGCTGGTGACTCTTATGATCCGTATAGGGGGGGAGGACACTCTTAGTCCTTCAGTAAGGTCTCACAGATCTTAAGTGCAATACACAACGCCTCCCAACTCTATAATCATGGTTGTTTAATTCTTCTAATGAACTTTTAATGCCTAGAGCATAGGGCTTATTCACCTTTACCTCTTGCATAACACACATACTTAGTCCTATCCCGGATGCATCATAATATACCACAAAGTCTTCCGGTCCATCAGGGAGAGCTTGGTAACAGGCGCATTACACAACTTTCCTTCAGGTCTGGAAATGCCAATTTCCTGTCCTTACACTCAATTCGAAAGTCTTACTTTTCTGAGTCAAGATAGTAAGAGACTTAGCTATCTTAGAAAAGTTCTCAATGAACCTACGGTAATACCCAGCCATTATAAGAGCGAAAGATCCTCCGCGGAGTTTAGGGCTTTACGATTCTTAAATGGCTTTAAATTTTTACTAAGGTCCACATGAATTCTATTACCATTTATCACATGCCAAGGAAACTGCACTTCTCTTAGCCAGAATTCTAAACTTTAGAAAACTTAGCATACAGTTTCTCCTTTTTGAGCAGTTCTAAGACTAACATTAAATGTTCTACATGTTCCTCTTGAGTCTTAGAGTAGATTAAGATATCGTCTATAAACACTATCACAAACTTATCAAGATACGGCCTACAAACTTTATTCATCAAATCCATAAATATTGCTGGTGCATTAGTCAGACCAAAGGGCATTACTGTGAATCTCAAAAAGATCCGTAAATGAGTTCTAGCGCAGTCTTTGGTATGTCATCCTCGTGCACTTCAGCTGATGGTATCCGGACCTAAGATCTATCTTCGAGAAAAACTGTGACCCTTGCAGTTGATCAAATAGATCATCAATTCTAGGAAGTGGATAACAATTCTTAACAGTCAACTTGTTTATATTCTCTAAAATCAATACAATCTAAAAGAATCCTACTTTTTCTTAACGAACTTACACGTCGCTCCCCAAGGCGGACAAAACTTGGTCGAATGAATCCTTTGTCTTGGATTTCCTTGAGTTATCCCGATCATAACTCCTCCAATTAGAAGGTGCCAAAACGATAAGGAGAATTTTCCGGCGTTGCTTCCAAGGGGTTAACTCTTTCGAAACTCAATTTCCCGACTAGGCGTAATCCTGATAGATTACTTCTGGGATATTACCTCAGGAAAATATCTAACACCTCAACATTCTCTTCTTGTTCTATCACTGCCTTAGCCCTCTAACAAATCTCGACTTTCTCTTCCGGTCTCGTCCAATACTCTAGCCACCTTCAATCGGTAGTGGTATCCTCACTACCTTCTTATGGCAAATTATCTCAGCCTTATAATTAGACAACTAGTCCATACCTATAATTACATCAAAACTACCATGCCCAAAAGGTATCAAGTCGATGTCAAAATAAATGACTCGATTTCTAGTTTTGCAACCCTTAATAAACTTTATCCAATCTCTACATAGCTGACCGCTAGCTATCTCAATTTAGATTTGCAAAACCTATTCGTTGGGCTCTAAGCCTAACTTAGGGTATGAAGGTAGGGGAAACAAAATCTAGTCGGCACCAGAGTCAAATAAGGGTAGTGGCCAAAAATGACTTGTTCAATAGTAAAAGTACCGTCTCAATGTTTGGATCCTAGGCGAGATCCTATTCTACCAACATGGGGGGGGGGGGGATAATTGCACTACCCCTTGCCTTGGTTCCTTGGTTTCCACGACCCTGACCCTCGTTATTAGCAGCAACTTGATTTGGACGATTTTCTTCCAGGCCTCGTGCCCTATTCAATCTAGGACAAGCTGACCTGACATGGTCGGTACCACCACACTCATAACATGCCCTAACAGTTGGGTTTCTAGCATTGACAGGATTCACATTCCTCGGCACACCTCTATAATCCCTCGCCAAATGACCCGGGCGGTTACAGTTGAAGCATGTGCGACAAGGTCCACCGGGTGCATGGTAGGAGTTGAAGGTGGTGCCCTTGGGCCAAGTACTCGTATTCTCTCTTCCTACAGGGTTCACAGTAGTAGCAAAAGCATTCACAGTCCTAGTCCTCTTATTATCATCCCTTCCACTCCTATCCTTGCTAGGTTTCCCTACATTACCCCTCTTCTCAATATTCTTAATTGATCCATTCCTAACTGCCTCATCAGTTAGTGCACCAAAAATCTGCATAACCTTTTGTATAGACTTTGGCTCCGTTGCGGGGGGGGGGGGTGGGGAGGGGGTTGCCTCCATCACCACATATATGTTGAGCAAGGCCATACACATACCTCTCAATCATCCTGCTCTCAGGAGTTACCAAATGCGAAACTAACCTTGCCAACTCATAAAACCTATCAGTATACGCAGCATGACCCTCCCCGACCATGGCGTGATTCCATAACTCAGACTTCAACTTTTACATCTCATGACTAGGACAAAACTCTTGTATCATCATATACTTAAAGTCATTCCATGACATACTAACAGCAACTTCCTGGCTTAGCGTGTGGATCTGAGAGTTCCACCACGTTAAAGCCTTGCCCACAAATGAACCAGCAGTGTATTTTACTTTTTGGTCAACACTACAACCACTCATATCGTGCACAGACTCCATTTTCTCAATCCAACGAGTAAGAACTGCAGCACCTCCCTTACCATCATATTCCTTAGGGTTACACGCTAAAAACTCCTTATATGAACAACCTATCTGGTTACCATTCACTATCACATTCCCAACGTTCTCCTGAACGTTCTCATTAACCACATTACCATTCTGATTTCCAACATTCCCTCGGTTACTAACCTGAGCCAACATGGCGGGTAAAAGGTTCTGTAATTGTTGGGCAATGATTATCGAGAAGTCGGGTGTACCCCCATTGGCTCCCCCTACATATTGACTCCCTTTACACCCCATTGACTCCCTCTACACCCCTATTAGCTCCCATACCTAGGTCACTTCCCTTGATGGGTATTAGGGTTTTTTACTGTATTTCCATTCAATTCATCAACATGCTCATCATTACCTTCCCTAGGTCTTCTACCCCTTCCACCTCTACCAACCCGTTCACCTGTTCCCCCTCCTAGTGATTCGGCAGCAGGCCGGCCAGCACTTTGGGTCCTCATTCTTGGCGGCATTATCTATACGAGGGAGAACATGGGCAACATTAGGTAAGTGGGAAGACTAATATAATATAAATTATATTATATAATATAAAAAATATATATATATAAAATACATAATATATATATCATATATATCTTACTATATATACCGATATACACATAACACCACCCTACGGTGTCAACATCGATTTGTGTGAACAACATTACTAAATATGAGTGAGTTATGATACACTTATAATTACGTTGGCCACCGTACTTGTATTCACATCTGTTCCCAGTCATATTCAATATTGAGCTCACACATTTCAATGACTGACATAACTAAAGCACTAAACCGTGAACACACAAAAGCAGAACACCGCGCACATAGATCCTATATGCAACTAGACGACGGATCTTAGGTTATAGTCTAGGCCAATCCACCTAATTCTCTATAACCTTGGTTCTGATTACCAATATGTCACACCCCGACAAAGGCGAAAACTCGAGAATGCAACATAATGATCAATCATAACACAAGATACAAAATAGAGAAAACTACATTGCATAAACTCCAAGTGCTATGAAGACCATCAACCTCGAACAACCTCGAGTGATGTCCCAAATCGCATCTAAAATCCACTATCTCTTACAATTATTCAACTGCCCACACAGGGGACCAAAATCCAAACTTAATCCAAAACATCCAAATACTAGAATCAAACAACAAGCAAGCAAGACTTCAAACGAAATTCCACACGGGATACTTCTAAGTCTGCTATCACAATCACCAAACTACTCTTCTTTTACTTCACCTGAAAATGATACTCAAAAATGTTAACAAAAATGTTGCTGAGACTTCGAGGTTTGACCTTAAACCCAAAAGTTGTGCCAATATTTCAACAGTGGACAATAGTGCTATATGATAGTGAATATATGCTAACAATCCAAGACATAGCATCCCCGCTAGTCAATCACAATATGTCACTTGCGCACCTAAAGGGCCTACCGGCTGGAGCACTAAATAGGCAGGGACCACACACAAACTTGGTAGGCGTACCCATCTTGCTCCAATACTCACACAAATACTAGGTAGGCGTACCCATCCGATCCAATAATCTCACAACACTGGGTAGGAGTACCCATCCGATCCAATAATCATGCATAATATTCACATAACAGTCATAAGCACATATCTTGTCCCAAAACAAAACCACATTTCACATAGTTCAATTCAAAACATTTCAAAACACATTTGAGTATCATTTTCCCCAACAGAAAAACATAAAATTTATGGCTATGAGAACTCACCTCCAGCAGTCTTAAGCACTAAAACTCCAATAACACAGAGCAAATGCATCGACGCCCGCACACGACCTAGTCCAGTTAATGTCCCAATTTAATCATCCAATTCCAAACAATCTTTACGTTTGATGCATAGAGTTTAAACGCGTTGTACAATTACCCAAAACAATTTAGTGGTGTGATGGTTGACGATATATTTCCACTATCATATCAATCTTATTCCCCGATAATACTTACTTATACTATTTAGAGAAAATAGATAAGAAATATAAATAAATATTTATAATTAATAATTATAAATATATTTCGACAAGTCCATTCGGTAAACCTTAGTCACTTCAAAATAATCATAATACGGTTAAAAATGAAACGTTTACTCATAATAAACACATTAGAGAAGTTTCGAGAAAAATTATATTTTTCGTCTTTTAGTGAATTTATTAAATAAATAAAATAATTAAATAATATTTTATTATTTAAAATCAAAAATCATGTTTTTAGTAAAATTTCTAAGTATAAACTTTTTATGAAATTTCGACATGACCCGTACGTTTATACAACATTTTCCAAGGTTTCAAACCTCATTTTCAACAATTTTCACAAATTCGACACTTTTCGACAAAATTCCAAAAATCTCAATCTTTAACGTTTACTAAAACGTTTTTCCCAAAATACCGTTCAATATCACTTCGAAAATCAAATTCCACTTCAAAAGTCCGACAAAACTCTCATAACGACTAAATATCGCTTATTGGGCCTTAAGGTCCAATAAGGGTCCATTATGACATTTATAAGTCCAAAATACTATTCAAGTCCAAAACCAAGGTCCATTTACATATATAAGCTCATACTAATATGTAGAAAATAATCCGGACCACAATAAGCCCCTCCATTAAAGGCCCACTTAAATGGACTTAATTTGGTTCAGATCCAATAGCTCAAAAATACGTATAGTAAGCTTGAAAATAAGTTAATAAGCTACGTATCGCATTTGGTTACTACCATAAGCCTAAAAAATAATCCACAACATATGCCATAACACAAAATTATTTTCCTAGTGATTTTGGGAAACTATACGTGGCATATACGCCCAAATAAGCTAAGCAATAAGCTTAAAAATAAGCCCAAAATAAGGCCATACAAGCTAGTTATTATCAAAAATAAGCTATTAGCAACATAATAATATCAACCATCACGGACCACAACATCAAAACCACAACAACCCTCTTTTTTTCTTTTATTACACACGAACCAAACACACCCTTTATCTTTCGTTGCGTTCCAAAAATCGATTTTCACAACGATCAACTTGTACAACTAACATCTATGCATCAAAATAAACCCAAAAGGACAAACGAAATTTAAATTTGGAAACTTACAAGAAAATCTTCAAAAATGTATATTTCGACACGAACCGGACAACCCAAACGTTGTTTAAATGAATACCCAAACACTCGTATCAACCCGGAATATCACGTTCTTGATCAAAGTTGAAATTTTTATGGTGGATTGTTGTTGGTGAGGGGCGGACGAACCACAAGCACACACCAAGGTGTGTGTGTTTTTTTGAAATGAAAAATGAGGAGGATTATGGGATAATGGGGAGTGTAAGGCATCTTTATGTACCAATTCTAGACACATTAGCTAAAATTAAGCCATCTTGCTCCCTCCCTTGACTTCTTGACCGACTAGCATCCTATGGGGTGTTGGGTCTTTCTTTTTGTGTCGAAATCACTTAAATACTCATAAAACTCAACCATAAAAATTTTCTCAAAGTTAATTAGCATTTTTATTCACTTTAAAAATACTTTCCCATTAACTTAGAGTATTCACACGACATATTTTCACTTTACACCCTTCAAAACTCATTTGGACATTAACGGACGTGTCAGACTCATTTTTAGGCATTTTCTCAAAATTCACAAGTCAAACCACCCGGAATACAAATAACACAATAATACCTTCCAAAAGGGATTATTAATCACAATAAACCTCAATTCGACATAATTCTCACAAAAATCATCACCGTCAACACGGTACAAAATCTGAATAAACTGACCAAAGTCAAATAGTCAAAGGACTATTAATGAAATATTCAGAACACAAAAAGAGCAAAGGTTACCGATCATCTTCAATTTTTTTCCGTATCATAATCATCTTCAATCATTCATTATCATCATCTTAAATCGTTCATTATCATCATCGTCATCAATCGCTCATTATCAGCATCATCAATTGTTCATTATTGCTAATGGTTGGTTTTCATTTGAATCAACCTGCTATGTCACTTTCAGAAGAAGATGATGTATCTGTTAGTAATTCGATTGATTTAACTGTTAGCAGTTTGAATAATACTGGATGTGATTCTAGTGATCCTCATGATGATAATGTAAGGTGTGAGTAAATTGCTTATTATAGTGTAATATTGCTTATTTTATAGTTTAATTTATTGATTAGCTGTTCATTATAGTTTAATATTGCCTATTAATTATGTTGTTAGTTTAATTAGCTTTAAACATGTTGATTTTACTTTAAACAAATAGTTATTTTTTTCCTGATTTTTGCTTATTATTTAAGCTGCGATTGGATTTTATTTTTTTCAGTTTGTTGTTTGTAGTATCACTTGTTTGATAGTATGATTTTGCTTATTAGTTAAGTTGCTTATTAGTTAACTGCTTATGCGTAATATCACTTGTTATATTTTGTTATTTTTATCGGTTTTGATGTTTACTTTGTTTTGTATTGTATCACTAGTGATATTTGATATGTGTTGTTTTTACTTGTTAAGATTGTTATTATGTGTTATGTATTGTATCACTAGTGATATTTGATAGGTTTTGATGTTTATTGGTTAAGATTTTTATTATGTGTTATGTATTGTATCACTAGTGATATTTGATATGTTTTGAATTTTACTGGTTAAGATTTTATTATGTTATGTGTAGTATCACTTTTTGACATATTCATTGTTAAAGTTGTAGGGATATCATATTTACTATGCGTTTTAATACCTTTGTTTACAGCTTCTATAAAGTTGAAAACACCTAAATCGGATTATTCATCATGAGTCAAAAGACACACTTATGTCGGTAGTTTATTTGGTTCCTATAGTTTCTTATTCTGCAGTATTTACCAGTATTGGGGACTATATATGAGAATCATGAGGAATGGCATTATGTGTATAGGAAAACGCTTCAGAGTACAGGTTTAATGTTTAGATATCTTGTCTTTAAAAGAAGAGGACTAATATGTGAAACAGAAGTATATAGTGTGTAATAGGGAAGGGTGTTTGAAGGATGTTTGCTTGAATACTATTGATCCCAATGGAATAGATCTTAATCCCTAAGACTTGTATAAGGTATAGTTATGAGCAAAGATAAATCTAACCACAACCATATGAAATAAGACTTGATTGGTGAATATCCAAGACAATGGCGGAATCAAGTCAATGAATACTAAGAAGAATTTTAAATGAAACAGTAATGAAAAGATCAATAACAAAATATTTACCAAACTATCAAGCCTCAATAAATACGCACACTCTTAATAGTGTCAGGGTTTTACAAACCTTGAAGCTACGATAACACTGTTCCTAGATATCTAAATATATAAACATTATGCCCTAGGACCTCCTTTTATACACCAAGGAGTCTCTCACAAGACTTACAATACTTTCGCTAAGTTATCATGATCATCTAAACAAATAACTTATATGAATCTTTTACAAAAATGTCCTCATACATATCACGTAGTCATCTTGATAAACAATAATCATCTTAATTATTCTCTTGTCTTTTAATACCTTTTTGGACAGTAGAAAACTCTTCTAGTCATTGAATCATTCATCCTTGTAACCAGCAACATAACTTTTAATACAGCAGCAGCACTAACTGTTACTAGTAGTAAGTAACTGACTTAGAATATTGTCATCATTCTTCATGCATTAACTAAGTTACACTAGCATTACATAAACTTATGCTAACAGTTGTAACTTACTCAAGTAGTACTAACATAAAAACTACAGTAATAGTTACACTAACCATATTAACTTTATACTAGCATTATAACTACTTAGCAGTAATTTCATCTTAATCTCTGAGTAGTCTTAACTTCATTATAGTAGTAAATATATACTAGCAGTAGATAACCAGGCATACTACTACTTAGCACAGTTTTTCACTAATATCCCTAAACCAAACACAAAGTTATGCTTATCAGTACATAACTCCTAAACCTTAGGCACAGTAACATCCAAACATCTTCAAAAAGTCTTTTAATCCAACCTCCTCCCCTAAACTGATAGTTCATCTTCTGAATCTTTAAGTTTCTTGATTAAAAGCTTTATCTTTACTAGGAGGATGCATTCAAACACTTCCAGGATTCTTGAGCTGTTTTGTCATGAGCTTAAGAAGTTGATAGCACATTTCATTCCAATGGTCAGCTTGAAGCTTCTTGTTGAGCATTTCTATGATTATTGCAGGTGTAAGTGGATATCTCTTTTCTACTAGCATAAAGATATGCAGATTCTGAAATCTCATAAAATGTACTCCACTTGAAGAAAATAGCTTCCAAACTGTCACTTTATGTCCTTGTAGATCCTCCACCATACTTCCCATATCTTCTACATCAGTTCAAACTACACTTTCAAATCACCCTATACACATCATTCAATGCCGTCCTCTGGCATTGTTAACCCATGCTTTTAGCTTTAACCAACTTACAAGAGTATTGGAGATTAGTTGGAGAGGTGGTGGACCAAGACATCTCTATCAATAATCTGAAGCACTAAATCATTGATGAGTTACCTCTTTGACTACATCCTTACTCTTATGATTTGAAAGTATCCCCCATCTTTTCCTTCTTGGGAATGATTTTCCATTCAACAGATGATTGGAGGCTTAGTGGGCAATAGGTATAGCATCAATTTGCACTCATCGACATAACTATCATTCAGATGCTTTTTCATCACGCTTCTTCTAATCATCATCTACTTTAGCTTCTACATTCTTATCTAACTTCTGCTTCTTTAAATTTTCAAATTTAAGTTTTTCTCCTACTCTTTTAGAACTTCCTTCTGTTATTGTCTCACTACCTTTCACTAACTCTGTATCCATGTCTACAAATGTGTTTACTCTTTTCATTTCTTTGTCAAATAAAATCTGAATATCCTTAAAGCTTTTGGTCTTTAATTGATTTTACTTGTATCCAGCCATGTTTTTCAGATAAGTAGACATTGTATTTCTCTTTTAAGCCTTAGTTGGTGGTTTTCTTCTCTGCTCTTCTGCTCTATGTCTTGTAAAATGATTTTTCCTTTTATTCATGAGCTCTATAAACAATCTTGACTTTTCCTCAATAGTCAATTCTCTTTGCTCTTCTGTCTGTAATCTTGCAGCTAGCTCATAATCTGCATCCATCATAGCTTGAACATTATCCCATTTAGCAATGTTTACAACTTCTTCTCTTTGTCTTGCAAGCTTCTCTTCTTCTTCCAATTCAACATCTAATTGAGCTTGAAGTTTTTAAGCAACCTCCTTATTAAACATAATCTGATCTTTCTTCTTCAAAGGTTTTTCAGGCTCAACCATTTTTGCCTTGCCTTTGTCTTTAGCCTGTGGAAGTTGTGATGGTTGTGAAGGGAAAGTTGTATGTTGTAAATTCACTTAGCACTTGAGACTAAATCCCTCAAGCCTTAAGGGTTTTTGCCAGCTTTGATCTCTAATTAAAGTCTGAGCCAGGGTCAATTCATCAACAGTTGTTGTTGTAGCACTGTCAGTAGTAACTTCAGCAGTACTAACTTCCTTCTCAACCATATCCTGTTCTACAAACGCTTCTTAACCATCAAGAATACCTGTATCAAACATTTCTTCATCATTCCTCCCCTGAGTCTCATGAACCAAAGTAACCTCTGCATCAGCATCAATATACGCCTATTTTCCTCCCTAGTTGGATGCAACCTCCTGATCAACAAACCTCACTCTAGAGAAAACCAACATGTTCAGATCTACCAATCTTGAATATCTTTCATCCTGGAGGTTTTGACTTCCTTTTCCCTTCCAGCTTCTTAACCCTCTTTTTCAATCCAGTAATCTCTACAGCTCGAGAGGTTTTTGTTTTCTCTAAGTCAAGAACTCTTTATGATAAGCTGGTACAAAGTTCCATCAATTTATTTAGTTTCAGTCTATCCTCACCACTAAGCAATGGATCATTAGAATGTGTAGGTACACTTGCCATATCTTTAGTATCATCAGGTACAGGTTCTGTAGGACCACAAAGTTAAGGATCTCAGTGTCTTTCCTCTATGTTCCTTCTCTAGACTGTTTTCTTCTGGGGGTTTTAGATGTTAATGGTTGATTAGTAGTGGTTGTAATGAAGGGAATCAGTTGGTATTCTCTGAACCTTCAATTATTTGTTCTTATGCTTGCACAATCATGTTAGTGGGTGGAGGGGGGGAAATACAGGTGTGTCCCTCCAAAGAAAAGCCTGTTCCCTGCTCTTACATATTAGCCAAGACGCTTCTTAATATGAGAATGAGTAACATAAATCTCTTTATGTTTGGACATTCCTTCAACTTGTTTATCCAGGAACACTTGCACAAACCTTAGATACATTAGAAATTTAACCCCACCCTCTAAGTTCTTCACCATATTATCAAAAATGTACTTGGAAAAGTTGAATTTTTGGTTTGTGGCAAGACAGATGACAGCAGAGGCCATAGTGCTACTAAATTCATTCCAAGCAGTAGTCTTAGCACTAAGGAATTGCATAATTATATGGTTATGAAATTTCTATTGAGGTGAAAATAGAGCTTTATAGAATGTAAGCTTTTGTGTAAGATTTTCATACCCCATGAGTGTCAGCTGTTCAAAAATTGTAGCATTTAGAAGACATTTAGTACCTTCAGCATCTGCTAATTGAATATCACTTCTTAAACTTGTCTCAGTGATGATCACCTTCTTCTTATCCACTAAGGCTTGAATCTGCACTTCTTCATTAACAGTTTTCACCTTTGCAATAGCCCAGAATTGCTCAATACATGCAGTATAGATTGTGGGATTAACCGTTAACGCATATGTGATAAGATGTGCGTTCAAAAAATCCACAATTTGCTCGAATCCATCACTTTCAGCGGGTTTATCTAAGAATGCAACCATGTTGTGTGAACTAGCAAACTTTAAGGCAGCCATTGATTTTAGGTTTTAATGATTAGCAATGAAATTGAGTTAGGGTTTATGATTAGAGGGTATAACAAAGATTGAAATCGATTAAGTGATTGAAAGAAACCCTCAATCAAAGTATTTATGAAATCACCCTCAACAGCATTAACTTGAACTAGCAGTACTAAGTTAAGCCTAACAACATTAACTGGCCTAGCAGTAGTAACCCAGTAGTAATAAGAATGATAGACAAGTAAGGTCTTCAAACTTTAGAATTTATGGTTGTAAGGCACGTGTTGTGTTTGATATGGTTCCTAATAGCACAAAGTACACTGTGAATATTTTTGATGTGGAACACATTTATGAGCTTGATATGGTTGAGTATAAGCATTTTTCGAAAGCTGAGAGGAAGTTAACTTACGCCGAGCAGCTGTTTATTATCAAAGATGCTAATGCAAACATTGGAGCTGTTAAAGCTTATAATTTATATACCGGTTTAAAAGGGTCTTCCTCACTTGTTCATGGTACTCAAACCGAGTTTAAGAACTTCACCCGTGGCGTAAATTGTTTCATAGGAGATATCAATGCTCAGATGCTCATTACTCGGATGGAAGAGAGGCAACAATACACAAAAGACATTTCTTTTGACTATTTCGTTGAGGATGCTGAGCTGTGCGGATTGTTTTGGGCTAATGAAGTTCTAAAGTGCAACTATAAAGAGTTTGGTGATATTGTATCGTTTGATGCGACATACAAAACAAACAAGTATGTTTTTTTTGACATTTAAAATCTTCTGAGATATTTTCATTGCTTTTTGTATATTTTTTATTCATTATCACTTGTGATTTTTCTAATAATTTTATAACTTTCAGGTACTATTGGGAATTATAGATTTGATGAGAAAAAAGAAACAAGTAATGAAACAAAAGGATCAAAATCATCATTAAAGAATTCTACAAGCTGATGGAAAATTATGGAAGATTTGGTCAAAGATATCAAAAGATGAAGATTCTAAAAGATCTCCTTAAGAAGATAAAGATAACAGAAGATATTCCTAAATGTTTAAAAGATTTATTTGTCTAATGTTTATCTTCCTTTGTAAGCCTTGATATCTCTTTATATAAAGAGATTCATAAGCGTGTAGTTTTATATACACAGAAAATGTAGTCGACTAAAGGGGTGTGTGTGTTCTAGGCGTCAAGTCTTAATATAGACGCCTAGATTGGTTGTAGTTTAGCCTCAAGGATCTTTGATTCCTTGTTATAGTTTAGATAACACGTTCTACCATTGATCAAGGTAGAATTGGGGCTTGTAGTAGTCATTGTAAAGAAGATAATGATGAAAAACCTTGTTATTATAACATTGATTTGTTCTTATTCCGCTACATGTTATTATCATTGTTATTCATCCTAGATGAGGTCTAAACAAACTCAAGCTATAAACGATCCAAGAACTATCACGTGTTTAGTTCTATCAAGTGGTCTTGTTGATCCCACTTGAATAGATCTTTCTTAGCTTGTAAAAGGCTTAGTTGTGTTGGATAGATCCAAAACAACTATAGTAGAAACTAAGATTGAGAATATTACAAACTATGCATAATCTAGTTTGCAATACTAAGAAGAACAATAAAACAATACATAACATTTTACTAAACTTTCAGCCTCAATATATAATGATCACTCTGAATAGTGATAGAGTTACAAGATAACCTTGAAGCTATAAACTATGACTACTATGAAAACTATATATATAACTTATTTCTAGATCTATGCCGTAGGGTTCCTTTTATATATCAAGGAAACCCTAATGGGCTTACAAAACGCGTCTACTAATCAATGCATATCTATTCCTAATATATCTCATGCATATCACATTAGTAGTACTAACTATTTATACTAACAGTACTAACTACATAACTAACAATACTAATAAATTGACAATACTAACACTTTGTACTAACAGTACTAACTATTACAATAACAGTTTTAATGACTTGGACTATTTTTCTCTAATCTTCAGCAGCAGCACAAACTTGAACCAGCAGCATTAAGTTTTAGAAGCCTCTAATTCCCAACAGGTACAAGATGGTTTTTGTGCCTTTCACTGTTATAGACAATCATAGGAGATCCGTTACTATTGGTTTAGGACTTCTAAAAAAGAAACAACAGAAGCTTATATATGGTTACTTAGAGCCTTCAGGAAAGCTTTTGTTCGGGCACCTAATATAGTTGTGACTGATCAAGATGGAGCGATGCGACTGGTTGTTGCTGCCGAGTTTCCTGAATCTAAACATAGGCTTTGCGTATGGCATATCATGCAGAAGATCCCATCCAAGTTACTTTTCATGTATCACTTTATGATATTGCATTGCTATTTTATTTTTAATTTTTTCTGTATGAATAAAATGTGATTTATCACTTGTGATAAGTGAATGTTTTCATTCCTTTTTTTGGAGAGGTATTATGTTTTAAAGTTTATTGTTTTTGCAATAACATGTTATTTATCACTTGTGATACTTGACTATTTTTATTCCTTTTTTTGTGTTTTAAAGTTTAATGTGATGTACATGTGATTTATCACTAGTGATACTTGACTGTTTGAATAGATATCACTAGGGATACTTGACTGTTTGAATAGATATCATTAGTGATAATTGACTGTTTGATTTTTTTTTGTAAATTGTGTCCAGAATTTATGATGAAACTGATTTCAAAGCTAAATTTAGTAAGATCGTTTGGAATATGTTTATTGGGCTGGAGGAGTTTGAGGATAGATGGAATAAGCTTATAGAGGAATTTAATCTTGTCAATCACAAATGGGTGTCAAAGATGTATCGTATTAGATCATCATGGATCCCCGCTTTTTTTGTTGATTCTCCATTATGTGGTTTAATGAGGACTACTTCTAGGTCAGAGAGCGAGAGTTCATTCTTCTCATATTTCAATATTTTCGGTTCAACACTTGTCAAGTTTATGCTTTATTATGAGTTTGCAATGGAAAGACAAAGATACATGCAAGAAAGACTCGATCATCAGTTGTTTGACTCCTTCCCTAATTTGCTGACACCGTTACCTTTTAAATTCCATGCAGCAAAAGTTTATACTCGCATCCTGTTTACTCGTGTCCAAAAAGAGATTGTTGCAGGGTCTTGGTTATGTTCAATAAAGGCTATAAGTTCAGATGAGGGATGCGATGTTTGTGTTATTGATGAGGAAAAACCAAAACCAAAACCTGTTACCACTCTAGAAGTGATTGACAAAGAAAGCACTTCAAAGAATGTTGAGGAGGAAGAGATTAATTTGCATCAAAAAGTCACATGATAGTACAAGGTACATATCTTGTATATTATTTATCAAAATTGATATTTTAAGTTTTTTAGTTTTGTTGTTAAAAATATGATATGAAATATCACCAGTGATATATAACTGTAATGATATGATTTTGATATTTTTTGGTTAATTTTTTAAATTTGACAGGTTATATTTTTAGTTTTTATTTCTATTGTTTAAAATGTCATATGAAGTATCACTTGTGATATAATAGGTTATAATGATATGTTTTGATTATTTGTATGAAGGTACTTTATAACAAAGAAGATGGTTCAGTTTCCTGCTGTTGTTTGCTTTGGGATTTTATGTCGACGCATTTTTTGTGTATTTAAGAATTGTAAAGTGTCTCATATCCCAGATCAGTATATACTGAGGCGTTAGACAAGGGATTTGATCCCACCTGATTTGAGGAACAAAAAAACCGATATGGCAAGAAGAATGAAGCAATTGAGAGGCTTGCAATTGAGGCTTCTATCATAGTTGATTCATGTGTACATATGTTGAGCACTAATGAGCCAAAGTTAACTTCTTTTGTAAACAAGATAAAATCACTAAAGGCAGAAGTTGAGGCTGATTTGCTAATTGTTCCAACCCGCATAGTTTCTGAGCTTGTTCAAGAATTTATGGGTGTTAAGAAGCCTAATAAAGTTAATGTAAAGAATCCATCAGGTGTTAAGACAAAGGGACATGAGAAGGAGAAGCGTATCAAGGGTGGAAGAGAAATATCAATGGAAAAACATAATAAAAAAAGAATGGTTATGGTATTTGTAAAAGTATTGATCACAATAAGCGTACTTGTCTAGAGAAGGGTAATGTCGATGTCTTATATTCTGTAGGAGTTATCTCGGGTGGCGGTGACCATGGAGATGGTGGTCCTGAAAGTGTTTCAGTTTAAGGTGTATTTGTTGTAGTTGAAGTCTGATTTTACTTTCATACAAAAAGAACTTAGTACAACTGATGGATTCTTGTTTACACCTGATTTTACCTTCATACAAAAAAAATTATGTTCATTAGGTTTGAAAAACTTTTATAAGGATTTTTGTGATTCATACATTTATTGTATATGTTATCACTTGTGATATTATGTTATTAGTGATACAACAGTTTTGGTTTTTATTTTGATGTTTATATCGTTTGTGATATTATGTTATATTTTTTATGCAGTAACTTGTTTGGTATTTATAGATGACATTTTTTACACATTCCAATATATACATTTAATATTTTTGGTATAGATTTTAGTGGGTTTAGGGTTTTTTGGTATAGGTTTTAGTGGTTAGGATTTTTAGTATAGATTTTAGTAGGGTTTAAGTTTTTTGATATAGGTTTTAGTGGGGTTTAGGGTTTTTGGTATAGGTTTTAGTGGTTAGGGGTTTAGAGTTTTTGGTATAGGTTTTAGTAGGGTTTAGGGTTTAGTGGGGTTTAGGGTTTGGTATAGGTTTTAAAGTTATTTATATATCACTTGTCATATTAGACCTATTGGTTAGGGATTTAGGGTTTTTGTTATAGATTTTAGTGGTTAGGGGTTTAGAGCTTTTGGTATAGGTTTTAGTGGGGTTTAGGGTTTAGGGTCTTTGGTATAGGTTTTAAAGTTATTTATATATCACCTGTGATATTGTGCCTATTGGTTAGGAGTTTAGGGTTTTTGGTATAGATTTTAGTGGTTAGGGGTTTGGGGTTTTTGGTATAAGATTTATTAGGGTTTAAGATTTTTGGTATAGGTTTTAGTGGGGTTTAGAGTTTTTGGTATAAGTTTTATTGGGTTTAGGGTTTTTGGTATTGGTTTTAGTGAGGTTTAGAGTTTCTGGTATAGGTTTTAAAGTTATTTATATATCTCTTATAATATTGTACTTATTGGTTAAGGGTTTAGGGTTTAGGGTTTTTGGCATAAATTTTAGTGGTTAGGGGTTTAGGGTTTAGTAGAATTTAGATTTTTTGGTATAGGTTTTAGTAGAGTTTATATTTTTTGGTATAGGTTTTAGTGAGGTTTAGGATTTTTAGTATATGGTTTATTAGGGTTTGGGGTTTTTGGTTTTGATTTTAGTTGTGTTTAGGGTTTAGCGAGGATTAGGGTTTTTATATAGGTTTTAGTAGGGTTTAAGGTTTTTGGTATAGGTTTTAAAGTTATATATATATATATATATATATATATCACCCGTGATATTATACCTATTGGTTAGGGGTTTAGAGTTTTTGGTATAGATTTTAGTTGTTAGGGGTTTAGGGTTAATGGTATAGATTTTAGTAGTTAGGGGTTTAGGGTTTTTGGTATAGGTTTAAAGTTATTTGTATATCACTTGTTATATTGTACCTATTGGTTAGCGGTTTAGGGTTTTTAGTATAGATTTTATTGATTAGGGGTTTAGGGTTTTTGGTATAGGTTTTAGTAAGGTTTAGGGTTTTTAGTATAGGTTTTAGTAGGGTTTAGGGTTTTTGGAATAGGTTTTATAAGGTTTAGGGTTTTTGGTATAACTTTTATTTTTTAGGGTTTTTGGTATATGTTTTAGTGAGGCTTTGGGTTTTTGGTATAGGTTTTGAAGTTATTTATATATCACTTGTGATATTGTACCTATTGGTTAGAGGTTTATGGTTTTTGGTATAGATTTTAGTGGTTAGGGGTTTAGGGTTTAGGGTTTAGCAGAGTTTAGAGTTTTTGGTATAGGTTTTAGTGGGGTTTGGGATTTTTGGTATTGGTTTTAGTTGTTTTTACGGTTTAGGGTTTAGGAGGGTTTAGGGTTTTTGGTATAGGTTTTAGTAGGGTTTAGGGTTTTTGGTATAGTTTAGTGGTTAGGGGTTTAGGGTTTTTGGTATAGGTTTTAGTGGGATTTAGGGTTTAGGGTTAATGGGGTTTAGGGTTTTTGGTATAGGTTCTAAAGTTATTTATATATCACTTGTGATATTGTGCCTATTGGTTAGGGTTTAGGGTTTTTAGTATAGATTTTTGTAGTTAGGGGTTTGGGATTTTTGATATAGGTTTTAGTAGGATTAAAGGTATTTGGTATAGGTTTTTGTAAGGTTTAGGGTTTTTGGTATAGGTTTTATTAGGTTTAGGGTTTTTGGTATAGGTTTTAGTGGGGTTTTGGATTTTTTGTATAGGTTTTAAAGTTATTTATATATTACTTGTGAAATTTTACCTATTGGTTAGGGGTTTAGGGTTTATGGCATAGATTTTAGTGGCTAAAGGGTTTAGGGTGTAGCATAGTTTAGATTTATTGGTATAGGTTTTAGTGGGGTTTAGGGTTTTTGGTATAAGGTTTAGTGGGGTTTAGGGTTTTTGGTATAACTTTTACTTATGTTTAGGGTTTAGGGCTTAGGGTTTAGGGTTTAGGGTTTAGTGGGGTTTGGGGTTTTTGGTATAGGTTTTAATGGGGTTTAAGGTTTTTGGTATAGGTTTTAAAGTTATTTATATATCACTTGTGATATTGTACCTATTATTTAGGGGTTTAGGGTTTTGGGTATATATTTTAGTGGTTTGGGGTTTAGGCCTTTTGGTATAGGTTTTAGTGGGGTTTAAGGTTTTTCGTATAGGTTTTAGTGGGGTTTAAGGTTTTTGGTAGAAGTTTTAAAGATATTTATATATCACTTGTGATATTGTACCTATTGGTTATGGGTTTAGGGTTTTTGGTATAGATTTTAGTGGTTATGGGTTTAGGGTTTTTGGTATAGGTTTTAGTGGCGTTTAGGGATTTTGGTATAGGTTTTAGTGGGGTTTAGGATTTTTAGTATAGGTTTTAGTGGGGTTTATCGTTTTTGGTATATATTTTAAAGTTATTTATATATCACTTGTGATATTGTATCTATTGGTTAGGGGTTTAGGATTTTTGATATATATTTTAGTGGTTAGGGGTTTAGGATTTTTGGTATAGGTTTTAGTGGGGTTTAGGGATTTTAGTATAGGTTTTAGTGGGGTTTAGGGTTTTTAGTATAGATTTTAAAGTTATTTATAGATCACTTGTGATATGGCACCTATTGGTTATGGGTTTAAGGTTTTTTAGTATAGATTTTAGTGGTTAGGGGTTAGGGTTTTTGGTACTGGTTTTAGTGGGGTTTATGGTTTTT
>BQNB010030493.1:0-40000 GCA_026074375.1 Tanacetum coccineum
TTTATCTGTTGCTACATGATTTGTTCTTTTTTATTCTTGCATATTAGCAAAGGTTTAATATGTTTGTTTCTGATTCTTGCATAACATGATTTGTTCTTTTAGGCATAATTCTGGCATGTCATCTCTACTGCTACTTGGTGTAATATGTTTTCTGCTATTTATGATAAAATGCCATGGCGCCAAAAAAGTTATGTGAAACAGCTCCTGCAGCCGTGACGTTGTGTTATTTCTGGGATGCTATTGGTGTAGCCATGGCTCGGGAATTCTTTGACGCGATATGCTTGGTTACTGGAAGATATTCAACTATAAGAGTAGAAATGGCTAGTTAGCTTGGTTATGAAGTGGCATCTCATCTCTGTTTTCAAATGAATGTACAAGTATGGTGGATAAGAAGTTACAAAATGTAGTGATTTGCTCCACATGTTGACTGAAACATGTGGTTTTGTTTCATATGAATCTATCTATCAAATGTTATTGTCTTATTTATATCAAGCCATCTGAGTTTACGAAACCATTATTTTACTTCTTGTCACATTCATGGCCATATACATAGAATATAAGACACGTGTATTGTTCATCTCGCACAATGAATTTTTTTGCAATCATTAATCTCTATATTGATCTTTATCGAATTATCAATGCAGGTACTTAAATTAACAGAAGAGATCGAGAAGATGCTGAAAGATTTGGGAGCTTTCAAAGGTATCGCACTTCTGAATATGTGTTTCTTTGAATTATGTTTATATCTATAACGAGCTAAATTGAAAGGTTAGATCTAAACTCCACCTTAATTGCATACATATTAGGTTTATTAGTTGTATGTAATCAAGGATTAGATTGGTAGCTTCTTCTACTTTCCGTCACATGGTCTTCAAAAGGCCGCTGAGTCGCCCTTGTATTCTAGTCCCATTCCCTTTCCGTGATGGAGATCGCACAATTCTAGTCCTTGCTGGTGACTTTTACAAAAGAGGCCACCAGGTTAGCTCTTAAACTTAACTTCGACTTGTCCTAGTCAAACCTTCTAATATGAAAATGTAAACTGAAACGTGTTTTACAGCGAATATAACATGTAAATCTTTCCATGTGTAGCACTTTTATGCAATAGAAATTTGTGTATGGAATTTGACTTAAAAAGTCAAAGTAATGTAAACTACTTGTTTTTTTAGAGACTAAGACACATATTGGACATGGGTCAAAGAATTTATTTGTTGTCAGGTAAGTAAAAGCTTATTTTTTTGGTAAAGGGTTTCCCCTGGTAAGTGTATTGCTTTGGTAGAAGCTCATTTTCATGTCTTTATGTTTTTATCTAGATTTTTTTTATTAATATAGTTGAATCTCATTTGCTAAAAGTTGGATCTTTGTATGGAACAGGATGGATGGGGGCTATGGACACAAGCGAGTAGGTCTCGCTACAATTTGAGGGACACGGTTGCTCGTCGCACTGTTCAAGTAGAACTTTAGTTTGTTAATGCACGTTCAGGAAATGCATCAGCTGATTTACATGAATGTCTGATGTTAAGCTTTAATGAACAGCTTGCTGAACTTAACATGATCTAAGTCGCCAAAACTAAAGGAAAGGTACTCTTATTTGTTTATATGATATTCTAATTGTCATCAAACCAGACCTCGAAAGTCTGAACCTTGCAAGAAAGGTAAGGTGTATATGCTTGTTTTAGTTTCTGCAGGTGGTGTGGATGCAGTGTTTTCCAGGTACTGTTGTGCTTAGGAGCGTGTACTAGGAGGGGAAAGAAATACTTGCTATGTATTTGTCATCTGTCATTATTCTCAGTAACGAGACTTCACAGTAACGTCAATGGTGTATTATTCACTTTCATTTTGTTCAAGTAGTCAATTAATTCAGCTTGTAGTTTTTTCAAATGTGTTATTTGCAAGAAGTAATCTGTGTATCAACACAAAGTAGGTTGTAATCTTAATGAATCTTCTTGATTCAAATCAATACAATGTTCATTTTGGTAAATAAAATTGATGGGATGGCTGAAGTTGTCATAGAATGTATCTAACACGCGTTAAATGGGATACGGACAAAGAACATATAAAAAAGTATCATGTAGATTGTACGAGAGTCAATTTACCGTGTATGTATACAGAAAAATCAATCCAGCTAAAGAGTAAACATCAAAACACACGCCACGCTATGTGTTTTTATAAGTACAAGAATATAGAAGAAAGTTGATAGTTTTCTCGGTTCACTTCAAGCAGATCACATAGACAAAACAATCAAAAATCAATCTTTTATAAACATAACAAAACCAATCTTTTAACAATCAAAAATCACAATCTAAGAAAATCATCCAAATAAAATCAACAGAAACAAGAGAAGCACGAGCCACAATCAGCCACATCATCCAGAGGAGCCACCACATGAGCAGAAAAGATATGCATGGTGGAGGAATCTAAATCTGGGAAAATCTCACCGCACCATTGACAATAGATAGACTCGAAAAGGAGGTCCTAGACACAAAAGTAAATATGAGTCAACAGAAAAAATAGTATAAAAGTAAATATGAGTCAACAAAAGTAAAGACACAAAAGTAAAAATACCATACCAATCCATATGAGTCATCATGATCATCAACAGCAGGTGGTGGTGGTGGTGGTGGTGCAGCAGCAGGAAGGGCATCCTGGAAAGAAAAAAAGCAAAATTAGACTACGATTAATTAGTATAAAAAAGCATAATAAACTTGAAAAAATAAATAAATAAACTTACAAGATGAAAAGTGACAACATGTTGTCGAATTGTTGTGGGATCATGAAGGATATCATCGTTGCAAAGATTGCACATGATTCCATAAGACATTTTTTTTAGGGTTAGACTGAATGTGAATGTGAATAGGAACAATCGGTGAAATCATCGAAGATTTTATACACTTTCTGATTTGAAAATTTGGAAAGTGAATCTTCATAATTTAGGTATGGTAATTTTTTTTGAACAAAACAATATATCTTAAAAAAATATATAGATTGTGTTTGACCTTTGACCTCCCTCAAATCACCACTTTCTTTTTATATTTTTACTCGTATTTTATAACTTTTTCTCAAAGATTTTGTGAAACAAACCACTAGTATCTTAACATATATATGCATTGTTTTAATTATCAAACGATTACCCACGAAAAAAAGTGGAGATTTAAACTATCCGTTGCGGGGCGGGTAATTAAGTTTACAATCCAAAATCGAACCATACTAGGCGGGTAACCGGACATGCGGGTACCCGAAGTGAGCGGTTCGGTTCACGGTTAACCATTTTTTACGTTTAATCGAGTTTAACCGTTTAAAAAATAACATGGTCTAAAGCATTAGATGTCATTCTAGTAAAATCAAATGACATTAAGTAGATAAAACTCATATAAATTTATTTCGTTACAATAATTGCATTTAAATATCCGTACATAACATAGTAACAAAATAATACTTATTCGTCCTTTATAAATTACGATCCCATTCATGAATTTTCACACATATATTTTCACAATGTTTACATTAGGAGCTAAAAAGTCGTTATGGAATAACATTAGTGCAATAATATGGTTAATACTTGTACAATTGTATGAATATTAGTTAGAAAACAATCATGTATAATTTGCACGGTTCGGTTCGGTTAACCGCGGATATCTAAAAGTAAAAAACCAAAACCGAACCGTGATAAGCGGGTTTTTTCGGTTTTGGTTTTTTTCAGTTTTGGTTTTTTCGGTTTCGGGTTTTTTTGGTTTCGGATTAAGCGGTTCGGCTCGGTTCGTCGGTTTCTCGATTTTTTTAACACCCCTACCCTTAACCTCTATAAAACACACATGCCATTTTTTTATTCATCACAACTTTATACCCCTATTTAAGCCATAAAGATATATAGAGTCGGTTCATGTGTACTTCAATGGTGATTGTGCAATAATATGAGATATCAACAACCCACTGATAATATATTAATTAATAGCCTTTTATAAGTTTTCAACAAGTTAACATAAATAACGATAACCACATTAAAAAAATCAAAACTTTCTTTAAAAACATTACACAAAATATTTTTTCCTAATCACAACTTACAATCTTGTAAAGATACAAAGCTACAAAAAATGGTAATATTATTATTACATAAATACTAACATAACAATATATGAACATAATATATCTATATGTATATTTAGTTTCGGGGTGGGGCGGGTTGGAGATCTTGTTCCTCGTCCCCGCCCAGAACCCGATAAGAATCCCCGTTAATGCCTCGAAACCCGCCCCATAACCCGATAAGCATGCCCCGCCCCGCCTCAAAAACTTCGGGTTTCAGATTTCCCCATTGGATTCGGGTTTTTTTTGCCATCCTTACCTCAAATCACCACTTCATTTTCTTTTTTACTCGTATTTTCTATTTTTAAATTTTATTTATGCATTTAATATATATACCTCGGCTACATTTAATATTAAGATCAAAACAAATAACTAAAGAATTAATAGCTTGAAAGATTTGCTTTTTTATTCCAATATACAAGCAAGAATCATGTTCAATCAATCTAAACTAGTAAAACATATATTTTCCTTAAATCTTTTCTTGTGGCGATTCCATGTGCTTGATCTGAAGACCCAAAATATTCTGTTATAGCTTTATTATATGCTAATAGTTTTGTTTTTTTAGGCTATTAATGAAGAAAATATCATGATATGCGAAATTTAGTGTGAAATTTGGTGTCAATGTTGGAGTAACATTTTTTTAATTCAAGCATATTCTTAAAAATTACCCCGTATTGTTTTACACTAAAATAATGTAATCTTTTAGTGGACCTAAATGTACATTCATATGTGTTATAAATTGATCGAAATGGTTGATACGTTGAATCGGTATGATGAATGATGTATGAAGTGTATGTTAATATAGAAATTATTACGGCCCCCCTAATACGAATTCCTGGCTCCGCCCCTATTGACGAGGGACGTGAGATGGTTTTTTGACAAACCACAAAGATAATTTTTGCACTTTACTCTTAAACAAATACAAACTAACACCACAACAAGAAACTAAGGGTGTGTTTGTTATATGGTTTACAATTTGGGTTGGGAGTTGACATTCATAATTTATGTTTGGTAGAGGGGAATAGGTTTTAAATATGGTTTTGAGTCCTCAATATCATGCGTCTTTAAATCTGTAAATGGATACCTGGTTTTGTCAATAAAAGACAATAGTGGTGGGCCACTCTTTGTTCTCAGCCTTTCAATTTTTATGTTTTTTCTTTTAAAGGCATTTGTGTATGCCATTTTTCATTATTACTAATTTGAATAGTTAAGAAATCTATTACTAGTTTATATTATATTTCTTAACTCAATTTACAAATCAAACATACTTTTATATCAAATTCAAATCTAAATCCTAATCCAAATCCACTTACAAACCAAACGCATCCTAAAACGCATTTGATGACTACTTTGGATTTTTCCAAATAGATAAACGAAAGATTAGGCTAAAAATGGAATAACATATTTTGTTGATTTAAAAGCGTAAATAGATAAAATGTCTAATAGTTATTAAGTATAAACTCTCATTGTTACACGTTGTTTTGCAACAAATTTCGGGGATAAATACACCTACTACTTTGCTCGAAAGTTTAAACTTTTACTTTAAGATAAATATCATAGCTACATAATCATATTATAGATAACTGAGCTTAAATAGGTTAGGCATTCCACTTCTATGCTTTATGTAAATATATGCTTTCCTTGAATAAAATTAAAACTTTAAATACATTTTAGCCGAATAAATTGATTAAATGCTTGCCTTGAATAGATTGGTTAGACATTATAGCCGAAACTTAAATTGAGAAAGTACTTAACACTTAATATTGGTTAAATGCTTTCCTTAAATACAATTGAAATTTAACTATTGATTGAGTTGAAAATACAATGAATTGAATATGCAAACATTATAGTAACAGTTGTCATGTTTAGTCTTTAATTCCTTTTGTAATTCAATTTTCAACATTTCTTAAAATACTTTTTTCAACAATATTAAAAATTCAAAAAATAAAACTAAATGCTTTATATGTACTATAGATAGTGTGAAAATTAAATATTAAAAAACAAAAAAACATAATAATTTATTTATCAACTATTAAAATAATTTTTTTTAATAAACTATTAATTTTTTCTCCTACATCATTTTGTTTCATTCCAAATCTTTTTACAAACCAAACGGACCTTAAACTTTTCTACAATAGAATAGATGATGATCCACTTGTTAGAAATTAAAATTCAAACAATAGGTCATTCTTTTTTACCGTTGGTAACAAATCATTCAAAAATAAAAAAAGATTTGAAAACAGCTCCACTTCCCCCTATTTTGCCGCTCACTTTCACACACACACAATTAATTCAAAACCCTAATTTCTGTCACTCAAATTTTATATAAATTCACACACATAGTTAAGGGACTCATTTCTAACAATTTTCTTCATATTTAAAAAAAAACTAAAAAATGGTGAAAATCAACGAAATGAACGAGACAAGGAGGTCGAGTTCGAGAATCAAAACGATCAAGTCGAACAAAGGGGCTGTTCGACAAAGGAAGAAGGAAGAAGCGCTTGATGCTGCTATGAAAAAGCCTGCTAAGACGCAGCAGCGCGTGAAGGACACGCACGGTGACGTGTCTGCAGGTGCGGCGGTTGGTAAGGTTTATGCGGAAGGCAAGGGTGCGGGTCGTGGGGCGAATATGAGTTCGTATACGCGGGTTAAGGATACCATAAGGAGTTTCTATAAGTACTTTTTGCAATTTGTTCAGGTAGTATATTTTTCTCACCTAATTTGTGTGATTGATAATTTTATGTTTAAATACGCATTTTTGCACTTTGTTGTTGTTGTTAAATAAGCTGTTTTAGGAGACTGTTTTAGACTGTTTGTTGTTGTTGTTGTTAAGGTGGTGTTTGTTGGAGATCTTGTGCCCCGTCCCCGCCCTGAAATGCCCCAAAACCCGCCCCGTCACCCGATAAGCATGCCCCGCCCCGTCTCAAAAACTTTGGGTTTTTTTGCCATCCCTACCTCAAATCACCACTTCATTTTCTTTTTTACTCGTATTTTCTATTTTTAAACTTTTTTCTCAAAGATTTTGTGATGTTTTCGTTACAAACCACTAGTATCTTAACATATAAGTAATATATATGCATTATTTTAATTATCAAACGATTACACAGGAATCTAATACAAAAACTGATGCAAGATCAGATTATTATCGATAAGATGATAATCAAACGATTACAGAGAAAGAATATTGATTACCAACAGAATCTTATACAAAACCTGATGCAAGATCAGATTACAGGGAAAGAATATTGAAGATTAAAATGATCTCAATTGAATGATTACAGAGAATTATATGATCGTATTTGGAAGAGAAGGAGAGATGAATATAAAAATTATGAAACCCTAAAGGGTTATAGAATATATATAGGGTCTGAAGATTATATCAGGCCCTTGGGAATTAACGCATCTCTCATAAAAGCCCCTCCTGGAAACAGCTTCTTGACACTTCAATCTTTGACTTCATATCCAGATTTATACAAGTTCCGCTTAAAACATGAAAAAAAAATTAATTTAAAATATAAAACATGAAAAAACTAAATAATTTTGTCTTGTATTATTAATAAAACGGGGTTTGTAACCCGCGCTCCGCTACGGAGCGCGGGGTTTTCCGGTTTTGTTACAACAATTGGATAACTCTATATGTGTGAAACATCTATACAAATTCTAGCAACACTTTTTTGTACAATTAGAATATGATCAAAGAATAATTACATACACAACATCCTCACATACTAACAAACAATAAAATACATGTAGGGATAGATTTATCTACATAACCCTTTGGGTTCTTCTTCTTCATTATGAATTTGATCATGACTTATTGCACTCTGGGAAAACCGTTATGAGTATAGGTTCTAGTAAAGTGTACTCAATTGGCTCCTAAATAACTGCAGCCTTATAATTTTGTTCATTGTATACTTAAGCGTATGCGGTTCCTGGTATTGATTCCTGCGGTTCCACACATTTTGCACAACCAAGTCTTCTGCAGTTGATCCTACAAAAGTTTCAAATAAAATACGTGTGAGATGAAATGTGCTATTGCAGCTAGATAGGTTGGTAGTAAATCACTTGAATAACATAAACCACAAAAGGGTCAATGAGTTGTAAAACTACAAATCTGTTCCATTTTTTCCTCTATGCTTCTCGAGTTATTAATATAAATCACTTGAATAACATAAACCACAAAAGGGTCAATGAATTGAACTTGTTGTCAAAAACAAAAACATGTAGATAATGAGAAAAATGAGTTATTCTACATAGTTACATCTGACACAGCATCTGCTCATTGCAAATGACAAAATCTTAATGATATGGTAAGTGATGTAATCATGTAGAATAACTCATTCTTCTCATTATCTATTTCTTTAAGTAGTAATTAGCTTTAGTAGTTCTTATACTTAGCTTAATGACTGACTCAGTTGTCTATCATCCTGAGCCTTGTGTATCAAATGTACTAATATAACTTTTATACTCTTATTCAATTATCTAATAATGTCTAAATATCATGGAACAGAAAGTGTTGCAAGATCGGCCTACCTCACACGACCCATTTTCACCCACAATATAAGCTTACCTGATGAGCATTCTTTTGGCTATCAGACAACACAACCATCCATGGCTCTCTTGTTCTGCTCCTCTGCTTCCATTGTGGATCTCTCTTTGTTTTTCACTATTCCATTTTTGAATTTTTTGTTTAGCTTACCTATCCATAAGTTTCATATCCTCATACGTACCCCTGTCATCCACCATCATAGTGGCTCTGCTCTACCTGAGGCTAAATAGATTCAAAAGGCGAATCAACATATTACCCCGCCAAGGATAGGGGAGCCAATCGGAAAAAAAGATACGCCTGTCGTGGCTGCAAACATGTGTGTGCATAAGCGAAGATAAATGTGACCTGGCATGCTCCTTTATCCCGTTATCTGTTTTCCCAAACACGTGCATAGACATTTCATAAGGACAACGCAGGTAACTGTTTCAAGCAGAAACGATAACAACAAAATAAAGAGCAGCCGTTGTTTGTGACCAAAGCCGGAACATCACATCATTTTCTACCGTTTATAATATTTTAATAACGCAAACAAATACCTAAATTTGAAACTTTAGAATCAAGTACCTTGATAAGCCGTTGCCGGAATCAAGCGATCCCCAAAATCGTTAAATATGCGACAAAGCATATGCGTAGAAACGGGAGTTAGAACACGCCATTGTCACAGCGACATTATTACAACAATGAATATAAAAAAGCATCAGCAAAGCAGGTATCAGCAAACGCACGCATTTAACCTCAAAAAGTTATAAAATGATTTCAGTTTTGGATCGCCATAGTTTGATTCAATTTGAAGCCACTAAAATTAGATGGTTTGCGTTTCAGGGAAAGAGAGAGAAGGTGCAAGCCCACAAACCCCAATATAGTCTACAATCAGGCACATCAATCCTAAGTTCCTAACCACTTATGCACGCACACTACTGGAATGTCAGTTAACTGCACATTATTTTCCCCCTCTCTAAATAGAAGAGAAACAAAAATATAACTGAAACACAAACAAAAGTGCAGAGAAAAAATAACAATACACACACACATATATATATATATATATATATATATATATATATATATATATATATATATATATATATATATATATATATATACCTGCAATTTATCAAGATATTGAGGAATACCAGCCACTTACGGCGGGTTTCTTTTGACTCATCATCTATACCATTTCGCTCAAGAAATGGATCATCCCTAACAATTAGCAAAACATAATAAGGGATTATATGAGCTGAGAATAATTATTATTATCAACCTATAGTCCTATAGGGATGGGTTCTAGAGAAAACGCGGAAGGATTGGGGTAGATCGGAACAGGGACGCAGAGGACGCGCACAGAAAACGGGACAAAGGCAACCAAACAGATGCCCTAATTTTTTCAGACTACACAAATGGATATTTCAGGCAAATATGGCCTCTCTTGCTATAAGTCTGTAAGGAGGCGGAGACCGTCGAAAAAACCAAACAGATGCCCTAATTTTTTCAGGTTATATAAAAGATTTTTTAGGGCATCTGTTTAGTTTTTTAGGGCATCTGTTTGGTTTTTTTGGGTTTTTACAGAGTGTAAATCGAGGCCATATTTGCCTGAAAAAACAATTTTTAGCCTGAAAAAATTAGGGCATCTGTTTGGTTTTTTTAGGGCATTTGTTTGATTTTTTTGGGTTTTCTGGGTTTTCCACCAAAATTATGTTTTCTCATGATCCCATCCCTAGTCCTATATTATAAATTTAAAAAAAATCCACCTATTCTAGAAACATATAATCTGATATGAATAAATCAACCCATCTCTTACAAAAAAAAGCTATAACAAACCCGAGATAAGATAATTTGTAAAAAAAGATACTAACCTCCTCGTTTCCGATTCTCCATCCCCCAAAGCGGTGCTCCATCTTCATAACCCACATAAAAAAATATCAATTTTATTTATTAAAAAGCGACAAACAAATATTACAGTAATTCAATATTTAACCAATAATAAACCTAAAAAACGTACCTGTTCATCGATGGATCTATAAAGAAATGCAAGCAATCTAATTGTGGTGTGTGTGTTTTAAGCTGTGTGTTTAAGTGGTGGGATGGTTATGTGTGTTTTAAGCGGTGGGATAGGAGAGAGAGAAAGAAATAGAGATATGAAGTGGGGGAGAAAGAGAGAGGATAAAGAAAGTGGGATGTGATACGTGTCTTACCACCGAAGAAGGAAAAGAAAAGGGTCAGATCCGGTTCAACCGGCGGGTTCCGGTGACGGATTCCGGCGGGTTGACCCGGTACCCGTCGGATTATTAAATGTGCATTTAAGGACCTCGGGTGAATAATCTTACCAATTAATAATATAGTATAATAATAAAAACGGACCAGGAATAAACTACTAATAACATCACTCAATCGTTGTAATGAGTTGTTTCACTTTTGACACACAATCAAACTCACATCAGTTTCTTGAACCGTCTCACTAACCATCTTTTCATTTAAAATCACACCATCATCCGATGCCTTCTTCTGTTCTTCAACCACATTCGACACCTTACCATCCTTCCTCACATAAACATCCTTAACTTTCCCACTCGTTTTCTAATACCCTTTAAAACCCTTGACCTCTTTAAAACACACATGCCATTTTTTGTTCATCACAACTTTATACCCCTATTTAAGCCATAAAGATATATAGAGTCAGTTGAGGTGTACTTCAATGGTGGTTGAGGAAGGTTTAGGTGGATGGCGTTGGTGTTAAGGGTATGAATGTGGAATGCGTCAACGACATATAGAGTCGGTGGACACGGGTTTAAAGATTCCTCACGTTCAGGAAATCCATGGGTTCAGGTTCAGGAACCTCTAACAATCCCAGACTTCATTTCTTCTTCTTCACTGAATCAATACTAAATAACAACAATTTATGAAGGGAGTAATCATGCCACGTGTCACTCCACCGACGGCGCTACACCAACGTGTGTGTTCAAAGACTTTCCACCACAGCCGCGGTTGTTGCCCCATGGTTGTTGGATTTTTCGATCTGGATTTGGTTTTTTTTGTTTACGGTGTTTGTTGACTGATTTGTTGCGTGTTGATAATTTTTGTGTGTGGTGACTTGATACCAAGATATGGAGATTGTAGATCTGGCTTTTGTACCACCGTGGCATTAGTAAAAGAAAAAAAATTAATGACATGAAATTAACCTGCTGTTTTCGATTTGGTAGTGTATAATGGTATTATTTTTTTGGTACATTATTCATAATAAGACACTCAATATAGTAAATTGTTCATAAATGGTGTTTACCCTAAGAATATGTAAAGATATATACATAAAACAAGGTTGGACACATTTTCAAAAATGACATATTAAAAATAACCAACAAACGCTCCGTCGTAAAATAAAGACACCAAACAACTCGTTCATTTTCAAACAACATTGAAACCAAACAAGAGATGACTTCACAAAAATGAAAGGACAATAGCCTAATAAAATGACTTATCGAAAATAAAATGTTCCTGATGTTATTATGGTTTTACTTTTTTTCAAGACTGGATATTATGAGTTCAAGAAAAAGATTATGAGTATTAATATTTACATATAAAAGCTTAAAATATACATAATAAATATAAGAAAACGTTGGGTCACTTAAAAGCTCGACAATAAGATAAGCTTATTTGGATGTATATGCATTTGGATGTGTGCATGCTTTTATTATTTTGTTCATAAATTTCTATATGTTATCCTAATGCTACCTGTACAGATGTCAGCTGATGTCGCACGGGGTCACAACGATGACGGTGGAGGTGATGATCGTCCCCCTCCATATCAGGTACCCACCGGCTGTGGGGGTTGCTTAGGCAACCGAGGTAAGAATTTCTGTATTATTGTAATACAAGCATAAACTTGATACATTGAATTTGCTTGCCTTGAATTTTTATGACTTTGTCACTCACTTGATTTTGTAGGTAAGGGCACCCGAAAGCCCAATTTGGGTGGCAGGAGAGCGGGCAGGCTGCATACCCGCCAGGAGACCCGGAACCTCGGGTTAAAGGCCATCACGGATAAGAGTGGCCCCGTCCCGATCCGGTTTGAGGTTAACGACCGAGAGACCCTCATGCCTCTCGGTGACCATGCGGCTCATTGGGCCAACTACCTCGGGGAGCTCGTTAGGGAGTTGCCCTTGCACTACCCTTCTTGGCGCCAAATGTCGCCAGAGCAGAAGGCGGGGGTCGTGGCAAAGATTGGGGTAAGTTATTTCATTATCCTTTTATGTTTATTTCATTATCGTGTTCATCTATTTAATTGTGTATATTTATCTAAATTTGTTTATTTATTTATATCATATAAATAAATAAACAATTTTAGATAAATATATAAATTATATCTCTAACTCTGTCTTTGTTGTATATGATTGCAGACCCAGTTTGACTTGCGTCCCCACATGGAATCTGACCGCTGGCCACAAATCTATGCGGGCATCCAGCAGCACCTGCAAAAGATCTACAATGGCAAGAAGGCTGCTCTCAAAGAAAGATATTGGGTTCCTGAAGAGGACGGGACTTATGACCTGGAGCGCCTCAGACGCGGACGTCCCTCGTACATTTCTGAGGTAAATTGGGATGCGCAGCTTGCATTTTGGAATGATCCCAAGAACCTTGCCCGGGCTGCCCAAAATAAACAAAACCGGGCAAAGAGCAAGGTCGTATGCCGACAGGGATCCCGGTCTATTGCCGCCCTCCGAGATATGCATGTAATAAACATTATAATTATTTTACATATATATATATATATATATATATATATATAATTAACGCTTTGGTGTGTTGTGATTTGTCGTTTTTAATTTGTTTCATCTTATATACGTGTGTATGTGCAGATGGAGACCTCAGCTACTAGAGAGTACCCGTCGCTGATCCACACCTTCTTCTTGACACATACTGTTGGCGGCGTATTCTTGAACCCCGAGGACAAAGCTCTTTATGTAAGTTTTGTTCCAAAACACGCACTTTAATGATTTGTCGAGAAATAATGTAGTGACCCGACTAATATATTAACTATCTTGTGTTTTTGTGACTACATAGGATGAGATGCTGAGGCTACAGGGTCTAGGCTCCAACACCCCCACGGGTGTGCCCTACACTGAGGATGAGATCATGGCCATTGTTCGCGGGGGCAAGCAGCGGGGGCACATTCCCGGTGTTGGACGGGTTTTGCCAGGACAGGGCACGGTCATTCCTCCCCCATCTCAAAGCACGCACTCCACCGATATCGCTAGGCTCAAAAAGAGGGAGAAGCAGCTCACAAAACAAGTGAACATGTTCATGAGGTTATTTAGGAGTGACGACAAGTTTTCTCAGATGCTTAATCAATGAGTCACAACCTGAGTTACGGTGGGGGCAACGGGAGTGGTGAGGTGTATGGATGATGAGCCAAGAGATGATGAGGACGGCGCTAAGGATAAGGAGGATTGTGGACCGATTAGTTAGGGGATTTTGGGTAAGTATATGCTATTTTGTGTCTTGAAGTATATATTGGCGACCTTTATGTGAATATTTGTTTCCCCGTACGTTTAGAACATGTTATCTAAGTGAATATTGACTTGTATCTTACGGATAAAGGAAGTCTTGTGACTTCGTCACCCGTTTTGTAGATTATATTGTGTTTATTCGGATTTTGAACGTAAATAAATTTTATGTTTTAGCTTTATTAATCAAATGCGTTTGATCGTATGGTATATGGTACAAGTTGTAATGTATTTGGGTAGATTCTATATTGGTTTATACAGGTTTGAGTTTTGGTAGATTTTTTCCGGAAAAATCTGGAAATTGCCTGCTGTGCAGGCTGCACAAAAAACAATTTGCAGACTTTTCCCGGGCGACATGTCGCCCGGGAAATAAAAAAAAATATATATTTAAAACCTTTCCCGGGCGACATGTCGCCTGGGAAATATAAAAAAAATATATTTAAAACTATTCCTGAACTTTTCCCGGGCGACATGTGGGCCCGACGTGTCGCCGCGATGAATTTAGCCCAGAAGGAATCCCCTTCGAGCTTTCCGTTTTCCACTTATCTGGTGACATGTCACCCCGAAACGAATCCCCATCCGACAATCGCATGATACCACCTGATTTGTCGCTGGGGAATATAGCAAATGTTGTAGTGTGTGTAGCTCTAGCATTTGAAAGTGAATCAAGTGGAGGGGTCGATAATAATATTGATTTGAAGAATCATGATGAGGAGGTTATAGAAAACAAAGAAGTAATGGATTTGGTTGATTTTGGTTGTGGTAAATCTGGTATGTTCATGTAATGAGTGGAAATTCACACTTTGAGGCTATGCGTGTCAAGCATATTACGGTAAATTCCAGTAACACTGATAGGAACAGTAACTTCAACAAAGTGGAGATAAGTAGGGAAGAGTATGAAGATACTGAAATTATTGTAAGAGATCTTATGTTGGGAAAAATTGAAAGAAGTTCATGGAAGTTAGACCACATTGATAGGCCACATAATACTCCACATTCTGATTATGCTTTAGTGTATCTGGGCACAAGAACTGTTGAAAATGAATTCATTACACCCAAGAGTTGTAGGAGTGTGGGTTGCATAAAAAATGCTGGCATAAGGGAATGGCCTAAAATGGAAAAGGCAAGTCACGTTAACTTCACATTCAATAGCAGACTCTGGAAGTTTGATATGTGGGAATGGCTTAAGAGGAAAAGGGAAACTCACATTAAATTCAGGTTCTGTAAATTCAACATGTGGGAATGGCGTAAACGGAAAAAGATAGGTGATACAAAATGCAGATTGAAGTATAAAAAGTGGTACTTTGACGTTTGGAGACGGCCATTAAGAAAGAAAGAAGGAAGGATAAGGATCAGATAGGAAGTATGAGGTGGGTGTTTGGGGTTGTTTGGGTGAATGAGTTATTGGCTACTATGCATGTATTTCTTCAATACGAATCTGATAGGTTATGGGTTCCTACACCTATGCGGGTTTTGGACAGGACGATGGTTAAGGATGGTGATAAAAAAGATTCAGTTGTTTATTAATGAGTTAAATGCAGTTGGAAAGCAAAGAGGAACGGGTTTAGGATATGAGGGTGATAAAAGAAAACAAAAGTCCCATCAGTTGTTGACTGAAATTAGTGGTTTTCAGGCTCTGCGATTGTGTTTAGTCCTTTTGGTAGGAGTTCATGGATTCAGGACAGGGGTCTTACATATTTTGTTCAGTTGTTTTTTGCCTCTTGATAAAGTTGATATGAGAAAAGATGAAGTGGGTCAGTTTGAGTTTGATTTTTTAGTTGGTGAAATTGTTGGTGGGTTGAATTGTGGTGAGGATTTGAAGTTTGTTGTGAGGCCTACTAAGTTTTTGATGAAATTTCACAGAGATGGGAATGTGAATGTGTCAAGAAGTGGTGTGAGATTTAGGAATAGGAAGGTGAAACTTGGTTTGGTTTTTGCAGAGCTGTTGGTTGATTCACAACAGGTGTTGATGGTTAGTGTTGCAGCTGGTTTGAGAGGAATTGGATATGAATTTGAGGTTTATTCACTTGAAGATGGGCCTGCTCATTCTATTTGGAAAACTATAGGAGTCCCAGTCAATATTATAGAGGCCAAAGATAATACGGGGATTGCAATAGACTGGTTAAACTATGACCGGGTACTTGTGCACTCTCTTGCAGTAAAGGATGTCATTTCATCCCTTTTGCAGGAACCGTTTATATCTGTACCTCTTAATTGGACCGTCCATGAAAAAACTCTCGCCACACGTGCTGCAAAAATACGTCTCAAGTGGCCAAGTTGACATGATTAATGTCTGGAAAGCAATCTTCAATCGAACGACCGTTGTTGTCTTCCCAAACTATGCCCTACCAATGTTTTATGTTGTATTTGATGCTGGAAACCATTTTGTAGTGCCTGGATACCCTTCTGGGCAAAAACAATATGCTGTATTTGTGTTTAGTGTATGCCAGGTACGGAAAAGTCAAAAATCACACGAAAATAGTAAACAACGAGCAAGAGGAACGAGAATCAGAAAGAGTACAAAGCCGGAAGCTAGAAATGTCAAGCCTAGTCAAAGCCCAATCAAAGCCCACTTTCCATCATAACAAACAAAAAGGGCAGTTTGCAATTATCGAAAGTCCTTTATAATCACGGAAACGAAGAAAAAGAAAAAGGACATTTGGGTAATCTCCCAGAGATACAACAGTTTTAATGTCGAAAATTTAGGCGCCAAACCAATATATTCAATTGTCTCCTGTTTTTACCCCTGGTAAAACAAAGGGCTTATATGGAAAATTAACGGGCTAGATGTAATAGGAGCTCATATGTGCAAGGCAAGGTCAAATCAGTCTTTCTAATGGATTAATTAGTCAGATCAGGATCAAGCAGTGGGCATAGCACAGAAACGAGGACGGTGGGATTTTGTGCTAAATCAATACAAACTCGCCACAAACTGTACATCAAAGATGGACTCGTGGAAATCTAATGTGTCCACCATTTGATCAAACGGCCACGTGAAGCTCAATGATTTGAAGAAATGATTGGCAGATTAAAAGGTATTAGAGCGCAAAGGCAGAGGGCATAGAATTTCAAGACAGGCTAATAAATAGAGACATTCTCACACACAGGGCAAGATCTGATCTCTAGTTATCTTATAGTACATTTATAGTCTGCTTAATTTCGTATTTTTCTTAAATGTACTTTTCTTTTTCAAGTAATGTAATCAGTTCTTTAATTAATGAAATTCAAGTCTTTGAGTTTTAATATTAATTTTTCTAGGCTTCATTTAAAGTCATAGCCTCTTAATACGCTAAGTTGTTTCCCTAAGCTAATAGTCATTAAAGCTGCTTTTAGTTATAAGCTGAAAAGAGCTTATTGAATTCAGGTATGTAATCTTATTCTAAACTTAAATCGTTTATCTTACATGGATCTTATTGGATTAGAGCTTTTGAAGGGGATTTAACTTGGGAGAGTCCAAGGGACTTATACCCTAGTATATAATAAAGTAGCGGAGCTTTGTAGCTGCTTAAATGGTTCCTTTTTGTTTAGCTAAAGGATCAAGTAAGTTTCTCTTTTCATTCTTCTCTAATTTCAGTTTAAATTGCTTAGTTATAGTTTATATGCTTAATATTGCTTATTTGCTTATTCTCTTTGCTTATTAGTGCTTAATTTAGCATAATCTAGCTTAATAATCATAGTTGCTTATCTGCTTTTGATTAAATTAGTTTAAATCTTAGTCTTTCGTATATTTGTCTTAAAAACATCTAAAAAACCAAAAATATTAGTTTAAATAGTATAGATCTTAGATTAAGGCTTAATTAGTTGTTAAGTTTTGTTAATTAAGTTTGTTTTAAGCTAATTTTTATCTGGTATTCAGTACTTGTTCATTAGATTTCTCTTAAAAAGCTTTTCTCAATCCTGTCAAAATGATAAAAGGGTGTTTGGTTTAGTACACTTTGGCCTCTAAAAGTCAAATTCACTTGTGCAAAAATTGCATCAGCAGTACCTTCAAGTGAAAGTACTGCTGTCATAAGTTAGTACTGCTAGTTTAGATTTTAGCTAGGAACTCATAGTTTTAAGGTTCTTAAATTCAAATAGGATTAAGTTTAGTTATAGCTTATCATAAATTTAGTTTTAGTTTACATTTCCTAGCTTATTTCATAGCTTAATTCTGTTCTTTAAAAAGTCCAATTGCATCAGCAGTACTTTCAAGTGAAAGTACTGCTGAACCTTTACACTAGCAGTACTAACATCAGTTAGTACTGCTGTGTTCTTAGTTTAATTTAGATAGGTAATTTTAGGATTTAGCTTGCCAAATTCAGTAGGACTTGAGTTTAGTTATAGCTTATTATATTTTAAGTCTTTAATTTTGTTTTCTAGCTTATTGTCTTAGCTTATTTTGTTATCAAAAGTCTTAAAAAACCTGAAAAATCCAAAAGCAGTACTTAGAAACTTTAGGATTTTAATTTGTTAATTTAGCTTATAAATCTAGATTTTATAGCTTATTTAGATGGATAATAAGTAGTTTGATAAATCCATAAAGTTTTAGAGTCTAGTTTAGCTTATTAAAGTTTTTAGCTTATTTTGAGTTTGTGTTTCCTTGCTTATTTCCTGAGTTTGCTTGTTTCATGCTTAGTTTCAGTAGTTTAAGAGCTCTTCTAGCTTTAGTTTCTTTTCATTTTTAGATTAAGCACATCATAAGCTTTCTAGATCACTTTTCCTTTTTAGATTTCAGCTTAATTTGAGTTTTTTATGGCTGTTTCAGTGAAAATAAGCTCAAAACCTCCTTTCTGTAACAGTTTAGAAATAAGCTCTTATTGAGCTTATTTGAGATTTTCAGTCCTAAGTGCCTTTATTAATTTTGTTCCCACTAGCTTCCTTTACAACTTTGCTCTTTTAAGTTTTTCATAATAAGCACTTTTTAATTTCATCTTATTTTTAAGCTTTAAAAGGACCATTAGTGTAGTCGGGGTTAGGCCTCAGGGTAAGTTTTGTAATTTTCTCATTTTCTTTGTTTCTTAGTTAATCCTTGCCCATTAAAGTGTTTTTCCCCGTTAGTCCTTTTCCTTTTTGTCCCATTAGTCCTTAGGTTATATTTTAATTAGTTTAATTGATTTTGATTTATAATTAGGGTTAAATTTTAATTAGTTTAATTAAACTTTTATAAAAAGATAAAAATTAGGGCTTTTATTTTTAGAAACCAAATCAAATTTCTTTGCTTCATTCAAATCAGGATCCGAACCTAAACGTGGTTTCAATTTCACTAGTCATTGGGGATAACGACCTGGGTGATCATACTTACCCGGTTTAATATACGTATTATATATTATATTATATATATTTTTGAGAGTGAATTTTATCAAGGGTAACTTGGTAATTTTCTTAATTACTCTTTTTAAAGTATTATATTTTTATGGTATATTTTATAGTATAATAAACTGCAATCAGTTTTTGGCGCCGTTGCCGGGGACTAGTGTTTACGATTCCTCAGTTTTGTGTTTGTTGATTTGGTTTGAAGATCCTTTCACCCTCGAAAGTTTCATTCTTGTTTTAAAATTCAAAAAATCCAAAAAAATATATATATATAAAAAGTAAAAAAATGTTTTCCTTTTCTTTTTAGTATAAGTAAAAGAAATAATAAAAAAAATAAAAAAAAATTGTCCTTTAAAAAAAATAAACAAAGTTGGTAATCGAACACCAACATATAATATCTTCTATTGAGATATTATCATTTCAATTTTCGGTGAACTTGCAATTGTTCCCAATTCGTAATCAAAGATTTAACACTTGCCATTTGTGTTTCTTCCAAGTACGGCTCGCCTTGAAAAGCAATTTTTAAGAGCTACCGTGAAGTAGTTGATTATTTGGTTTAAGTCTCTTCCGTGTAACCGAAAAAATTCATAAAAAATAATAACAAAAAAATAAAAAAATAAAAAATCTAAAAAATTAGTGTAAAGTTTTACTTTTTGATTGTTACTTTTTCTTTTTATGCGCACTCGTTCGCAAATCTCGAAGACGTCGACAACAAACTCTTCCGGTTGTTGAAAATTTTGATTTAGAAGAACCAATTGTTGAACAAAACGTTGTTCCAATGGCCGACAATCGAACGATGGCCCAAATGTTACAAGCACCCATCGAGGGTTATGAAGATGCTATAGTTATTCCACCGATCAATGCTAATAATTTCGAGCTTAAACAACCTTTAATCAATCTTGTGCAAAGCAATAAGTTTACGGGTAGACAAGATCCTCACAATCACCTTCGATTTTTTAACAAAGTCACTTCAACGTTTAGACATCCAGAAGTTCCGAACACTTCGATAAAGCTTTTGCTTTTTCCTTTTTCTCTAGACGGTGAAGCCCGAGATTGGTTAGACAAAGAACCACCAAGATCAATTCTCACATGGGACGACCTTGTTTCAAAATTCATAAACCAATACTTTCCACCTTCAAAAACCACTTACTATCGGAATGAGATCATTACTTTTTACCAAAAACCAAACGAAGCCTTTAATGAAGCATGGGAACGTTTTAAAGGACTCCTTCGTCAATGTCCTCACCATGGCTTTTCGGAACTCCACCAACTCGATACTTTTTACAACTCTTTGAATTCAAACGATCAAGATGCCTTAGATTCTGCAGCAGGTGGCAATTTCTTGGACAAAATGCCTCAAGAAGGTTTAGCGATTATTGAAAGCAAGTCAAAAGTTCGTTACTCAAGAAGTCGTGCTAATGATTCAAGAGTGAGTACGGATGCTCCTCTTTCTAATTCTTCATCTTCTAATAATTCTTTCGATATGCAACAAATAGCCGCTTCTCTCGAGGATAAGATGACTATCAAGATGAACCAAATGATGAGTCAAATGAAAGCTTTAGTTGTTACTCCTGCACCCGTTGCTACTCCTGCACTCCGTCAAAGCAGTTGAGGAAAAGTGTAACCACTTGTGGTAACAATCATAGTTTAGTGTGGTGCCCAATGCTATAGGGAGTTTACGAATGCCCTCGGTTTTATTCATGAAATATTTCCCAACAATTTCAACAAACCGCTTCGGTTTGGTAATTTTGTTCAAATGAAATTCCGGGTACCGTCCTTCCAATTTTTAGCAAACCATACTCACCCACCTGTTATTCCTCAAACCAAGGTAAAGCCATCCCCTAAAGAAAATCAAGGAAATAATCCCTCATCAAATGGTACCTTACCAAAATCCACCACAAAATTCCAAATGTGCATGCTAATCAATTGGAAATTTTTCAAGAAAACCACCGAGAGGGTAGGTATGCGAGGCTATGAGAAATCATATTACCAATCTGAAAGCTGAAATTAGGAGTGAAGTTCAAGCTACTTCTACAAAACCAAATCAAACTCTTTAAAATGAGTAATTCAAGAAAGAGTTGAAACTCAACATAATCTTTTCTAGAATCTCAAAATGAATCCAAAAAAAAACAATTTGCCAACATGTTGAGTGGTTTCTTCAAAACCAAAGTCAGCCTTCAACTTCAACTTCTATGGTACCTACCACTTTACCCAGTAATACCATCACAAACCCAAGGGGTGAAGTTCGAGCCATTACGACTCGAAGCGGACTTTCTTTTCTACACAACCTACACAATTCCACCACCGCTCTATGATGAGAATGAACCTTTGACTGAGAAGGAAACCGAGGTGACCAAGGATAAGGTGCTACCGAGCACCAAAGACATCCAACCTCCGGTTATCCAAAAATCTCAAGATCCGGTTAAACCGGTGAGCAGTCCAATTTCTCCTGAGCCTTCTTCTGCTCAAGTTGATAATTCTCCACCTTCAAAAGAACCTTCTAAAAAGAACCGTCTTCCATATCCTTCTAGGGTAGAACATGAAAAGAAAGGTGAAAATGATAAGGTTCAAATCCAAAAGTTTTGGGAAATGTTCAAAAAGATTCACGTGGACATTACTTTGGCAGATGCTTTGATCTTAGTGCCTAAGTATCAAAAGATGTTAAAAAGCTTGTTGTCAAATAAAGAGAAGTTAAATGAGATGGCTAATACACCGGTGAGTGAAACTTGCTCGGCAATCATTCTCAAAAAGCTTCCCGAAAAGCTTGGGGATCCCGGACAGTTTCTCATCCCGTGTAATTTTAGTGAGCTTAAATGCAAAGCCTTAGCCGACCTAGGTGCTAGTATCAACCTTATGCCATTCTCCGTATACACAAAGTTAGGCCTTCCTGCATTGCAATCTACCCGGATGACCTTAGAACTAGCAAATTGCTCTCTTTGTGTTCCTAAAGGAATTGCTAGAGATGTCTTGGTCCCGGTGGGAAAATTTACTTTCCCGGCCGACTTTGTTGTAGTAGACTTTGAGTGTAACCAGTTCCTTTGATACTTGGTAACACCTTTCTAAGACCCACTGGTCTTTAATTGATGTTCACGGGGAAGAGCTAGTGATAAGGGATGGTTTGGAAAGAATAGTTTTTAAACCGGATGGTAGTCAAGACAATGAGTCAATCCATATGATGGATGTTTATGATGACCGGGTCAAAGATGTTTGTGAACCGGAGAGTAATGATGATTCTGCAACATCTGCTATTGTTGACGAGTTTGAATCTCTTCTGGGGGACATTATTAAACAAAAGGAAGAACTTAAGGGAATTTCTGACCCAGTTGCTAGAAGAAGGGCTAGTTTTGCAAAATTAGATAAGTTTAAAATCACTAGCCAAGGAAGAGTTATTCATTCTCCTAAAAAAAAAAAAGGGCCTTTTTTTATTTATTTTTTTGTTGTATTTCCCCCCATTTTTAAAAGTGCAATTTCCACACATCTTTCCGAAACGATAATTATGAGGACTCTTTCACAATGGGGAATGAGGATTTTTAATTCTATTCCAACAAAGAATTAGATAAAGAGGATTCTCATATCCCCATCCAATAGAGTCCAAAATTGGAAAAGATTGTGATTTCCTTCTTGAGATGATTTCCAAAGCTTCAAGAAATGTTTTTCAAACTCCTCTACTTTTAGAAACAAGATGAACTTTCCACTCTAGAAATACGAGTCAATTCATAAGAGGAGGTCAAAGAGTAGCTTTTAAGAGTTATTTGAAACCCTCTTTTTGAAAAGACAGAAATCATTTCTAATGAGGTACTACATAAATTCTCCTAAGATTGATGTTAAAACCCGTTGTGTCTTTCTTTGCCCCACGTGGAATTGTGTGAGAAAATGGGCACAGTGAGTTTGAAAAAGATATTGTTGAGTTAATCATGAAGTTTTCCAAAATGAAGTGAAAATAGTTTGGGGATTCATATGATCGAGAGAAGAGGAAAATGCCTCCTAATGGTTTACTTGAAGATGAAAATTCTTTGGAAATGAATGATAAAAAGGTTGACAATCTTTTGAAAGAAAAACAAAAGAAGAATTTGAAACAAAAAAAGTTTTGAACCTGATAAAAAGAAAGAGTTTCAAGTTTTTTCATCCCACATTGAATAGCTTGACCATTTGGAGACTACCTCTTATGTCGGGAGTGATTATGTGTTTTATGAGGATTTTAATCTTGTGGATATGATATTCCCCATGAACATTCAGGGAAAGATTTTTGATCCGGGGATAACATTTCATGGGAAATCTTTTGAAAAGGATGCTTTTAATGACAAGAGTTCAAAAGAGTTAGCACCATCTAAAGCTCTTTTGACTCTTGATGTTTTTGACCCTCTCCACCCACCCTTAATGGACTTTAATGTTACCAAAGCATTTTTCGGGTTCACATTTTCAATCTTGAAATTCTTTTCTAAAAAGTTTGTTGAACCCGGAATCAAAAATGTTTTGGTATATCTTTCATCCTTAGTTTGGGGAGGTTTTCACCTCTTGGATTTTCTTCACCATTGCTATTATCCACCATAAGAAAACTAGTTTGGGGAAAGAGTCAAGCGAAGGGGACTCTATAATAAACAAGCGCTTCGTGGGAGGCACCCCATGCTTATCCTTTTATTTTCTTTTCTTTCTATTTTCTTTGCTTCCCCAAGGACAAATTAATTCGGGGGCGAGTATAGCTTGTACTCGGTTAACAAAAACTAAGCCGTTTTAGAGATGTTTTGAGCTAACAATGTAAAAGAAGAGAGGAAGCTTGCTCTTTTTCGTCTCTTGTTGGTTGTTTGTGATTTTTGTCTAGGTTTTCCGGATTTTGGAAGCTTCATGGTTCAATATTGTGGAAGGACAAAGCAATTCCTACAATTTCCATCGATGATCTCCAATCTTCTCTTCATAAATGGGAAAACTCTAATCTCTTATCCTTGTCTTTATCGAACTAACATCTATTCTTTTGGCAAGGCCTTAGAATTTTTGTTAAAGATTCCTTTTGACCCTTATTTTTAAACTTTGAGGACAAAGTTTCATTTTAGTTTGGGGAAGGATATCTTCGATATTGACTTGCACTTCACGCAACCTTGTTTGAATCTTTTTGAATTACCTTTTTGTGAAAAAGTGAAAATTTTAAATTTTTGCTTACAAGAAAAGCTCAAAAGAAGCTTAGTTTGGAAAAAACACCACTTTTTGGTAGTCCGTTGGTGAGAAATAGGAGTTAATTTTGACTTGACCGGGTGAAAAATGCCCTAGCTAGTTCTTTAACCTACCTTTTGTAGGGCCAAGCTTTCACAAATCCTATTGCTTTGGATTTTAAAATGTGAAGAACAAGAAATGATGTAGTTAAATATAAGTGTATTTGCTTAAGCAAGGTTTATTTGGAAAACCTAAAGCTTATATGAATGATTTGTGTCTTTTTACTCCCATAAGCTCTTAACACACTTAATCATACGTGCTCTTTTTAATTTAGCTAAGTCAACCAATGTCTTTAGAAAAAGTCTTACATTTTGAAAATAATTCATGTAAGTAAGATTTTTTGAGTTTCAAATTTAAAGTTGCTTTTTCTAAATGACAAAATTTTCCATTATCCAAAAAAGATAATTATAAAAAGAATGCCAATGAAGCATTTCTAATGCAAAAGCATTATTTTTCGTGCCAATGAAGCATTCGAAAAAATAGAATAATAAAAGCTATATGTAGTTTTTAATCGTTGGCGTATCCATGTTGAGAGAAAGACTCGGATGGGGTCGCAACTAAGGATTAAAACTATGTACGTAGGATCAAGGTTCGTAGGCATTCATCACTAGGGAGCGCGGCCTAGGTGATGATTGCAACTAAGGGACTTTGGATTCTAGGCTTTGTAGGAAAAGGTGTTGTCGCGATAACCCACAAACGTTAGCAGCGGAGTGGGGGTTCGAACTAAGAACACCGGTTGTTGTTGCGATATCCTATTTGGGAGAAAGGCCTAAGTAGGGGTTCGAACTAAGAACAACATTCCTATTGCAAGAAAAAAATAATTATAGTACATGGAAAATAAAAAGAATGGTTAAAAATTTCATTTTCTCAAATCAATTTATAAGTTTTGTTTCCTAATCTCTTTTAGCTTTGAGTCGAGATTTATCTATGTTATTAACATTTGAGCTCACAAGGCTTATTTGTAAAGCTTAGATGAATTTCAACTATGAAGATAAATTGATCTATGGTTGAGTTAAAAAGAGTGCACACATCTTAATCATTAATTTATTCCCGGGAGTGAAAAGTTCACAAGTTGTAAGTATAAGAGCTTAATCATTTGGACTTATATTGACAATGATCTTGTTTATTAGCTTTGTTTAGTCTAGTGAAAAGTCAAGGATGACGAATTTTCCTCTTTTGTGCTCTATTAATCGGGAGTAGCCTATTTCGATGAGCCTAAAAGTTGCAAACTTGCAATGATTGCCATTAACGTGTTTCCAAGAGATTAAATGTTGAGAAAAGTGAAAATTGTTTAAAAGGTGATTCAATAAAGGTTCTAAACAAGGGCATTTTGGAAACTTCCTAGTTTACAAAGTGTACACTTGATAACATTGCGTGAGGACACGGCAATCCTTTAGTTTGGGGAATTTTGATAAATGCTTAATTGTACATATTAAAAACCCGGGATTTTGCCAAATAAAGCCAATAAAATGCCAAAAGAATAGAAAAATGTGTGCTTTTGTGATAATTGTGCAGGAAAGGATAAAAAGGACAAAAAGAAGCAAAAACAGTCAAAAACCGACAAGAAACGGAGAAGACAAGAAAAGAGTGAGGAATGAAAGACAATCAAAAGCCGGATCAGCCCGATGCAAGAAAAGGAAGTCAATGAAGCCTAAAATAAAAGCCAAGGACCAATGTTGGCAAGTTTTTAAAGTTCAAAGGCTCATTTGGATATTTTTGAAGTCAAAGGGTTTAAATTGCAAAAGTTGAAAGATGTTTTATAAAGAGGAAAAAGAAGAAAGAAATCACAAGGGCCGAAAGTGACAAATATGAAATTTCTTTTATACTACAATGGGGAGATGGAAACGCAGGGGCCATTTATGTCAATAGCTCAAAGATTTAAACATAACAGCGCGGCTTAAATCCCCCAACCATTTCTCTAACCGTTTCCCAAACGGTTTTTCCCGCCAAATTCCCCCACAAACCCACCTTCTCCAAAACCCCTTCCCCGCTCCCCTACTTTTCTTTACCTCGTATTAAACCCTCCTACACATCACCTAGCCCACGTGGCACTCCCTTATTGGCCAGAACACGTCACAGTTATCATCAAACGGCTTGGATTCAATTGAAAAAGATCAAACGGCTGAGATGGAATGGAAGATTCAAGAAACTCTCACCTCTCTTCTTCAATTCTCTATAAATAGGACCTATAGGGTTCATTTTTCAGGTTGTTGAGTAGTTTTATTTTCAGTTTGTATTTTTTTCGTTTTTCTAAGCATTTTCCTTTAAGCTTTTAAAATTCAGCTTTAATCACTTGTACTTTTGTTAATTCAGCTTGTACTTCATCAATTGAGTAATCACATTCAGTTTACAAGTTTCTTTGAGCTTTGTTTTCAATTTTAAGCCATTTTTACTCATTAAGTTCTCAATAAGCTCATTTGAGCTTATTCTTTTTCATAAGCTCAAATTCAGTCAAACTTTGTTAATAATCATTCATTTACTCACTTGAATCAATTGGAATCAAAATCATGATTACTTGAGGTGTTGAGATTTCATTTTGAAAGCTACAAGGAGTAATAAGCTGTTAAGAGCTTATTGAGCTTAAAGCTGAGGTTTAGAAGCTAGGGAGCCACTTAGGTGCAAGTTTTTAAGCCACTCACTCTTCAAGAGTGGCTAGTGACTGAGACTACAAAAAAATCAAGGTTTCATTTCTCAAATTTCATTTTAGCTTGATTTTAGCTTAAAACATTTGCTTATCAAAGTTTGTTTTAATTTCCTTCATTATCATGATTGTTGAGGTTTGTATTAGTTGTTTTAAGTTTCAGTAGAATAGAACTTGAATAATATCACTTTTCAATTCTGTCAAATTAGTAGTATAGCCTGTCTATAAGAACTAGTTATTTTATACATAAGCTAGGTCTTTTAGAACTTAGATAGCTTAAGTAAGTGAGTTTAAGAATTAGTAGCTAAAAGGTTTAGAAGCTTAAGCTTTTAGATAGAAATTGAATGCTATTTTAGTTGGACAGTTAGTATAAAGGTGTGTTTGGATTAGTCTGGTTTGACTCCAAAAGTCAACAAACTATTGTTCATTTCTTCTGTACATTTGAGTTGTTCATAGGAAACAAGTTTAGATTAGGTTTTAAACTTAGTTAGTAGAAGATTCAAAATTTAGAGTTTAAAATCTCTTTTCTAGCACCAGGGCAAAATTTTAGTTTAAGTAGTTTAGATTTTAAGAATTTACAAGCATCTAGAAATCTCATTTAGTTAATTCAGTTGTAAAAGCATCTAGTCATTTGATCATTAGCTTTAAACATTGAAGTTTAGCTTGCATAGATTCCTTATGCCATTTGCATCAGCAAAATAACTTCACATCAGCATATATTTTACCATTTCACTCTTTGATATTTTCTATTTTCATGAAAACTTTGCAAAATCCTTATACCTAGGTAGATTATAGATAGTTAGTTTGGCTTAATTCCAAAATTTCAGCATCTAGAGCTTAAACATAAGCTGTTTAGCTTATGTGAAAAAAGCTCAAAACTGTTTCATTAAAACTTGCACCTTTTTCATTTCAATTTTCTTTCTAAATTTGTTAAGAATAGAGTAATTTTAGTTTAAATCCACTTAATACACATCTTAAACTAGAATAAGCTTCTTTTAGTTTTAATTTTCATCAAGAATTAAGCTCAAAATAAGCCAAAATCCAAATCTCTTGTTAAACACATACTTTCTGTAACAGTTTTTAAGATTTCTATTTTTCAGCTTATTCCTTTGTTAAAAGTTAGAAGTCTCTTTGTTAAAGTTGTAGAGAATAAGCTGTTTTACAACTTTGTAGTTTTAAGTTTTTGCTAAAAATCACTTTTTCAATAAGCATAATAAGCCATAATCGTAGGGTCTGTTTGGTAGATTTTCTCAAAGTCTAGGGTTACCCGTTTCTTCTATAGTGTAAATTTACAAATATTAGCCCGCCTACCCTATACTTCCCTTTCTTACAGTTTCTACCCTGTTCTTTCTAGGAAAATAAATAGATTTTAATTTTTAGTAAATAGTTTTTATAAATTTAGGGTTTAGTTTTTAATTGGTCAAATTAGGGCTTAATTAGCTTTTAAAAATTGGGGCTTTTTGTGTCTTTAAATTTCTGCACCTTTGAAGTTTATAAAAATCATTTTTTTATATTTTTCCAGTTGAATTTGTATTTTCTAGAAATTAAAATAGACTTTAGTGATTTACTTTTTCTTATAAAATTCATAAAAAATAGAAAAATAGTTGAAAAATTTTAATTCTTTTTGCAATAATTTTCATTTTAAATCTAGTATTTTTGAAAAATAAAAGAAAAATTTTAGTGTTAATTTTTAGAAAAAGTTTATTTTTGTTAAATCATTAAATCTTAGAAAAATCATAAAAAATTCAAAAATACATAAAAAATTCTAATTCTTTTTCCTAAAATTTTCATTTTAAATTTGAGATTTTTAGGTATAAAATTTGTTAAAAGTCGTGCCTTAGTTTTTAAATTTCAATTTTAGCTCGCGTTTTAACGTTTTGTGCATTTAAATTTCGTGCTATTCCATTGTTTTTAGTTTGTGCTATTATATTTTGTAGTTTAATCAAAAATTCAAAAATCCCTTTATCATTCTTAGCTCGATTCCGAATTATTCTTAAATTCTCAATTCACGATTTCGTTGGGACACGACCTCGAAAAAAATACTTCCCGGATAAAAATATTTAAAAAAAATACGTATTGTGTTTTCTTTTTGTGAGATTTTTACTTTTATTTCTCGTTGTGAAGAAGATTTGTGGAAAGAATTCTTACGAGATTTATACAATATACGTATATAAATTTGACTACACCAAATTTTGGCGCCGTTACCGGGGAATTCGTGAACGATTGTTGAAGAGTATTCGTCGAAGTAATTATGAAGATCCTTCCTTTGGAAGTTTTATTTTTGCTAATTTTCTATAAAAAATTATAAAAAATTCATTAATTCGATTCCTATCGAATTAAGTAAAAAAAAAAATAAACATTTGGTATACAAGATAACCATCTTAAACCAATTCCAATAAACAAACAAAACATATCGTGAAGTACTTGCGGTACGACGGACCTTTAAGTTTACAAACTAAAGGTGAGTTTAAGGGAAAGTGATAGCTACTCTCTAAGTAGTCATTGCGGCTCGCTAAGCTTTTCCGCTCGCTTGTGAGTATTCTTAGAGACTTACCGTGAAGCTTGTAATAAACGATTACCAAAAATACTTTTGTTCCTAATAAAAACTAAAACAATTAATTCTCCCAAAAAGAATCTTCTCAATCTCAAATTTTCTTATGTATTATTCGGAAAAGCCAAAAATATTCTTCTTATTCCTCTTATTCGTTTAATTCTCATTTTCCTTATCCTCGATAAAGTTTAATTCTTATGGCGCCTAATCGTTCAAAATCCCTAAGCAATCAAAGAGGTTCAAAAACTTGTTGAAGTTGTACCAAAAGAGTGTTTTTCGATAGAAACACTTAAAGACCAAATCATTGTTCCTGTGTCCGACTCTTTTCAGCATTGTGCGGTTTGTGGAACCCCAATCGATGGTCCGTATTGTCATGGATGTACTCTTATACGTACGAAATTTGAAAAAGATTTGTTTACATATTGTGTTGATAATGGAGTTTTCCAAAATTTTCAAGATATTACCCCGAAGTCATCCAATGACAATACAACGTAGTTAATGCTCCCGGAGCCATGCGTTGTTGATCACGACCCCAGGTGTATATTCACAAGATCCTCCACAAATCCGATCATAATTGTTGTATATGAATGCGGTGAATCATTAAATGGGATTTTTGTCAAAAATGCATTTTGTGAATTTTGTATGGAAATAGGTGCTCATTTCGTACAACTGTTCCAACCAAAAGATCCGTCATGTTCTGATGCCGGATACCGTGGCAGTAACCAAAATTCTGATTGTTTCCCACATGATTCACAAATTCTTCCACAACAATATCTTTGTTGTGAGAACTGTGGAGGTTCTCATGAGACTTACCAATGTCAGCCGATGACCAAAGTATTTATCACATTCTTCCGGTTTTCGAACCAATATCAAACCCCCACAGTTTCAGATGTTTATCAGACTCCTCCGGTAGCAAGTATGGAAATGCTACATGCTCAAGCGGACCTTATAGAATCTATGCAAAGCTTCTTGATGAAGTATGATCACATTCCTCATAATGAGAAGAGCATCAAGTTATTGCTTGCGGAGGAGAAATTTTTGAAAATCAAGCAAGTTGTGGAAGAGGAGCAAACTCAACCTGAGTATTTGCAAGCATTGTTGCAAAGTCTTCTTACGGATTTACAAATTCTTAATGAAATTCAACCACTTAAGCAAGACATTTCTAACCAAATCCAGAAAGATCAAAGAAAGAAAATAGAGGATATGAGTATCGAGGAAATGATACATGAACAACAATTGGTCGATAGAGAGATTAAGGAAATAATAAATGATTTGGGTTATAAAAGATTTCGAGGAGAGGAGATTGATGAGGAATACGAGAGAGATTGTGAAATTAGAATTCAAAAACTTAAGCAAGATTTTAATATATGGGGAAGTGAAGTTCGAAAAAAGGAGAAAGCTTACGAAGATGAAAAGTATGCTGCTGCCTGTCGTTACATGATTTCTGTTACTTGTGATGACGATGATGACGATAATTTGGGATATTATGCGGTTCATCCGAATACGATTCGCACTCCCGTTTTGCAAAACGTAGAGCCTAAGGATTCACTCATAATGGGAGACGGGCATATTAACACTACTCCGGAAACGGAGACGATTAGTGTTGAGACCCTTGTTTCAAACCCAAGTGAGTCCGATGACTTTAGTTTGGGGGAGTGTAATTTGTTCGACATCGATGATTCCTATTACGAGAAGTCCACGAGTAGACTTGCTCATCTTGCTCCGATTTCACCGGAAATCGTTGAAGTTTGTGTCGATGACGATGATACCGACGACAATGACGATTATGATGATGATTTTTATGATTGTGTTGATATTGAGGAGGAAGGAGGAGAGATTGATCTCGACATTTCTAAGATCGTTGACATTTCTCTTCGGGAGAAATTAGTCGAAAGTTATCTTTTAATTGAAAAGATTAACGCTTTTAGTCTCTCTCCTCCTATTCCGATTTCTCCTCCTATTCCGATTTCTCCTCCTATTCCGATTTCTCCTATAATTTGCCCCTCCTCTACTATCCCCGTTGTGGATATTGATTTGCCTTTAGAGGAGGCGGATGTGCTTAGTTTTTCGGATAACTCGATAACACGGGGTATCGAGAGTGACCATGATTCAGGGGAGGACACTACTTCTATTGATGATTTACCCCTTGATGACTCGATGATTTTTCCCGAGTATGAGTCATTTACTTTTGATGATGAGCCCGTGATGGCTGAAGTTAATGTTTTTGATGAAATTAACACAAGTGAACTTTCTTACCCGGGTATAGGTGAAAATGTTGTTTCAGATGAAGAGGAAGATACCTTCACATTTACTACCCGAACATTTTTTATAAACCATTTGTCACCTATCCTTAGGTTTTACCCCGCATCTTACTCCAACGGGGAGTGAAGAATAAAATTTTTTAAACCCGGGTAGTAAAATAATGTATTTTTGATAATGATCTTTTAAGGATAAGAGTTCAAAAAGTTAGCCTCCATCTAAAGCTCTTTGACTCTTAATGTTTTTGACCCACCACACCCACCCTTAATGGACGTTTAATGTTACTGAAAGCAATTTCTTTCTGGGTTCAATATTTTCAATCTTGGAATCTTTCTAAAAGTTTGTTGAACACCGGATCAAAAAGTTTTGGTATATCTTTCATTTCTTTAGGTTTGGGATGTTGTCACCTCTTAGATTTTCTTCACCATTGCTATTACCCACCATAATAACCTAGTTTGGGGAAAGAGTCACGAAGGGGACACTATAAATAAACAAGCTCTTCGTGGGAGCAACCACATCTTATCCTTTTATTTTCTTATTTCTTTCTATTTTCTTGCTTCCCCAAGGACCAAATTAATTCGGGGGCGAGTATACTTGTACATTGGTTAACTAAAACTAAGCCGTTTTAGAGACATTTTTGAGCTAACAATGTAAAGAAGAGAGGAAACTTGTTCTTTTTCGTCTCTTGTTGGTTGTTTGTGATTTTTGTCTAGGTTTTCCGGATTTTGGAAGCTTCATGGTTCAATATTGTGGAAGGACAAAGCAATTCCTACAATTTCCATCGATGATCTCCAATCTTCTCTTCATAAATGGGAAAACTCTTATCTCTTATCCTGTCTTTATCGAACTAACATCTATTCTTTGGCCAAGACCTTATAATATTGTTATAGATTCCTTTTGATCCGTATTTTTAAACTTTGAGGACAGAAGTTTCATTTTAGTTGGGGAAGGATATCTACGAAATTATGACTTGCACTTCACGCAACCTTGTTTGAATCTTTTTGGATTACCTTTTTGTGAAAAAATGAAAAATTTTAAATTTTTGCTTACAAGAAAAGCTCAAAAGAAGCTTAGTTTTGGAAAAAAACACCACTTTTTGGTAGTCCGTTGGTGAGAAAGAGGAGTTAAAATTTTGATTTGACCGGGTGAAAATGCCATAGCTAGTTCTTTAACCTACCTTTTGTGGGGCCAAGCTTTCACTAATCCTATTGCTTTGGATTTTTAAAATGTGAAGAACAAGAAATGATGTAGTTAAATATAAGTGTATTTGCTTAAGCAAGTTTATGTTAGGAAACCTAAAAGCTTATATAATGATTTGTGTCTTTTTACTCCCACAACTTCTTAACACACTTTAATCATTACGTGCTCTTTTTAAAATTTACTAAGTTCAAGAACCAATGTCTTTAGAAAAGTCTTACATTTTGAAAAAAATTCATTTTAATAGTAAGTACAGATTTTGAGTTTCAAATTTATAAGTTATTTTCTAAATGAAAATTTTTCAATCATCAAAAAGAAAATTCTAAAAAGAATGCCAATGAAAGCCATTTCATAATGCAAAGCATTATTTTTCGTGGCCAATGAAACATTCGAAAAAAAATAGAATAAAAAAAGCCTATAGTGTATTTTTTTAATCGTAGCGTATCCAAGTGAGAGAAAGACTCGATGGGGTCGCAACTTAAGGATTAAAACTATGTACGTAGGAAGCAAGGTTCAAGCCATCATCACAAGGGAGCCGGCGGCATAGGTGATGATTGCATCTAAGGGACTTTGATTCTAGGCTTTGTAGAAAAGGTGTTGTCGCATAACCCACTAACGTTAGCAGCGGAGTGGGGGTTCGAACTAGAAAACACACGGTTTTGTATGCGAATAAATCCTATTTGGGAGAATGCCTAAGATAAGGGTTCCGAACTAAAACAACATTCCAATTGCAAAAAAGAAAATGAATTATAGTACATGGAAAAAAAAAGAATGTTTAAAAATTTCATTTTCTTAAATCACTTTATAAGTTATGTTTCGAATCCTTTTAGGCTTTGAGTCGAGTTTTATCTCTGTAGTTAACCTTTGACTCTCAAGGCTTATTTGTAAAGCTAGATGAATTTCAACTATGAAGATAAATTGATCTATGGTTGAGTTAAAAAGAGTAACACACATCTTAATCAATTACATTTATTCCTGGAGTGAAAGTTCACAAGTTATAAGTATAAGAGCTTTAATCATTTGGACTTATATTTTGACAATGATCTTGTTATATTAGCATTGCATAGTCTCTAGTGAAGTCATGGAAACGAATTTTCCTCTTTGTGCTCTATAATCGGGAGTACCTAATTTCGGTGAGCCTAAAAGTTGCAAATTGCAATGAATTGGCCAATTTAACGTGTTTCCATGATAATTAAAGTTTGAGAAAAGTGATAGTTTGTTTAAAAGGTGATTCATAAAAGGGTGCTATACAAGGGCATTTTGGAAACTTCTTATTTACAAATTTACACTTGATACATTGCGTTGAGGACACGGCAATCCTTTATTTGTGGAATTTTTGAATTTGCTTAATTGTATATCTAAATTACCCGGTATTTTGCCTAATACAAAGCCAATAAATGGCCCAAAAGAATAGAAAAAGTGTGCTTTTGTGTCTAATTGTGCAGGAAAGGTTTAAAAGGACAAAAAGAAGCAAAAACGATCAAAAACCGACAAGAAACGAAAGAGACAAGAAAAAGAGTGAAGAAACAGCCAAAGATCAAAGCCGGATCAGCCGATACAGCAAGAAAGGCAGTCAAAGCAAAATAATAAAGTCAAGGGACCAATTATGACAAGTCTACAAAGTTTCAAAGGATACTTGGAAGTTTTAAAGATCAAGGGACCAAAGTTGAATTAAGGAAAAAGTGATTATAAAGAAGAAAAAGAAGAAGGAAAACGCAAGGGCCAGAAGTGCAATTTTAGAAAGTTCTTTTACACTACACTAGAAGCAAATCAAACGCAAGGGCCATTGTTGCATATACTCCAAACATACAAACACACAGGCGCGGGCAAAAAGCTTATAACCGTTTCCCCAACCAACTTTCCCGCCTTTTTCCAATACAAACCCAGCTTTGCCCAAAGCCACCCCCGCTCCTCTTTATCACCTTAACCCTGTTATAAACCCTACTCCACCTCACCTAGCCCACGTGGCACTCCATAATTGGCCAGGACACCTCACATACATCATCAAACGGCCATAAATGAGTTTCAAATGATCTACGGCTGAGATATAGTGGAAGCTTCACGAATTTCTCACTCCTCCTCTTCTTCATTCTGTCTATAGATATAAATAGAAGAGAAATCATTCATTTTAGTTAGTTAGTTTTAGTTTTTCAGTTTTTAAGTTTTTTTTCATTTTATAAGCATTTTACTTTAAGCTTTTTAAATTCAGTTTCAATTACTTGTACTGTTGTTAAATCTACTTGTACTTCATCATTTTAAGCAAATACATTCAGTTTTCAAGTCTTCTCATTCTTTAATTTCAAGTTTGATCGAATTTTACCTCATAAGCTCTTAATAAGCTGTTTTGAGCTTATTCATGATAATAAGCTCAAATTCATTTTAAGGTTCTGATTTAATCATGCATTACTCTTTTATAATCATTTTACATTCAATATGATCAACTGAGTTCATTGGTTTCAATTTGGATGTTTAAGAAGTAAATAAGCTAAGAACAGCTTATTGTGCTTATGGCTTATTGGTTTAGAGGCTTTGGAAGCCAATAGGATATTAATTTGAGGTCACTCACTCTACAAGAGTGACCTCTAGTTCTGAGACTCCTAACATCTCAGGTTTACTTTCCTAAACTTCACATTTTGCATATTAAAAGCTCAATTCATTTTAGCTTAATCATTTGAAAGCTATTGCTTAATCCTGTTTCATTGAGATTAGTTAGCTCATAGTTAAAAGTGTCTTAATCTGTTTAGTTTTAATTCATACAAACTTTACTTTTCAAGTTCTGTCATCAAAGTTAGTAAAAAGCTATAAGAGTAACTAGCTTATTTTGGTTAATAAGCTCTAGGTTAAAATGTTCAAATAGCTTAATTAGGCTAAATCTAGGTTGAGTAGCTAAAAGGATTTATGAGTTTTAGCTTTTAAACAAATTTTAAGTGCATTTAGTAATGACAGCATCATATAAGGGAGGTGTTTTGGATATAGGCTTAATATTTACTTAATAAAGTCAACCACGTTCTGTCAAAAACCTTCATTTAGCTGAGTTAGTTTCTTATAACAAGGTATTAAATCAAGTTTTTTAGAAATTATTGTGAGCATTCCGAAAGTTTAGAGTTTTTAAAGTTTACATTAGCACCCAGGCAGCTTATAGGATTTTAAGGTTTTTAATTTTTTAGAGATTTAAAGCTTAATAGTTTTCCATTATGGCAAATATGGATTAGCAAAACCCTATTAGTTGTTTTAGAGGATAAAATCTCAAAGTTTAGCCTGTATTTTAGTTTTTTGCAGTGTATCAAGCAACAACAGATAATACAGTTGTTTCTGGAACAAAACTTAAAGACTCTTGTTAGTTCTGAAAAGAAGAAGTTTAAGCTCTTAGAGTTAAGTTTTTTTATAAGTTACCATGAGCTGTTTAAAAGTCATCATTTAGATTTTACTTTCAAGCTCTTATGCTAGCTTAAATTTGCATCAGCAAACATTCATATCAGCAAGAGTGAATTTTGATTTCTTCACATTTTGAGTTTTTCATTTCCATTAGAAAAATTAAAAATCCTTTTACCTAGGTTGAGTGTAGATAGTTAGAGTAGCTTATTTCCAAAAAATCAGCACCTAAGGTCCAATAATAAACTGTTTTGCTTATTAGAAAAAGCTTAAAACAGTTTTTAGTTAAAATTTGCATTTTTTAAGTTCAATTTTCTTGGCATTTTTGTTAAAGCTTAGCTTATTTTTCTTTAGAAATCTCTAGTATACATCATAAGCATCATGTAACAACTTTTAGTTTTAAATTTCATCAAGTAATAAGCAAAATAAAAGCCAAAATCCAAAAAGCTTATCAAACTTACACTTTCTGTAAACAGAATCTATTGGCTTATTTTTCTAGCTTATTCCTTTGTTAAAAGTTAAAATTGTCTTTATTAAAGTTGTAGGGATTAAGCTCATCTTTAACTTTGTAGTTTTAAGTTTTTTCTGAAAACCATTTTTTTAATAAGCCAAAATAAGCCACAATCGCGGGGTCTATTTGGCTCTTTTCTCATAGTTTAGGGTTACTCGTTTCAGTTGTAGTGTAAATTTTCAAATGTTATCCCGCCTACCCTGTTCTTTCCTTTATTACAATTTCTACCCTATCTTTTCTAGAAAATTAATTAGATTTAATATTTTTCATTTTAGTTTTATAAAAATTAGGTTAAAGTTTTAATCAATCAAATTAGGGTCTTTGAGTTTTTGGACCACTTACTTCTTGAGTTTATCTTGATAAACATACTTCATGAGACTTGCATTTGTCAGGAATTCTTCACACATGCACAAATCTTCATTCATTGGTTATTTCTTCGTATTTTCTCCACTTTTCTTCACTTTTATTGACTTTGGCTAACTAAGAACACAAGATACAACTTTGTACGAATATGAGCTAAAAAGCTCGTTAGTTTAACCAAATAGCATGGATAAAACATGGATAACACTCCTAAAAATATACTTAATTTGAGCGTTTTCACTAATTCACCTTATGAGCTTCCTCGACCTCCCGATCTCGTGAATATTTATTTCTAACAAGTGGTATCAGAGTTGCAAAGGCAATTCATGATGTTTTGTGTGTTTCAAAAGTGATTATATGGATTTGATTCAGATTATTCAGCTTATTCATTGGCTTATTCGGTTAAAAATCGCTCAATTCAGCAAATTATTCAGTTTAGAACTGCTTAATTTAAGCTTGTTGATTCAATCTTAAAGTTCTTATTCAGTCAAAAAAGCTGTCAGAAAGTGTCAACACAATTGCTCATTTGCTTATTCGGTCAAAAGAGTTCAAATTTGGTTGTATAACCATTTTTCGGAACTGTAAATTCGGTTGGCAAATTCGGTTGGTGAATTTCGATTGACATGAATTTTGGTTGACGTGAATTTCGATTGACATGAATTTCGATTGATATGAATTTCGGTTGATACAGTTTTGGTCAAACAAAGTTTAACACAACTATAACCATGTCATATACCAAATATCACAACTGAATCTAAGTTTGACCTCAGATCTGAAAGCAAATCATTATTGGTCAAGAAATATAAAAATAAAAAGGACAAAAAAGAAAAACAAATGGATACCATGCAACCAAAACCACAACCAACAACAAATTAATCCTAACTATTCTAAATTTGCCTCGAATACATCATAACCAATAATCAACAATACAACTAACCTAAATCGCATCCTCCTCAAACTATCACAACTATCCCATCTCCATAACACAAACAAGATTCAAAATACAAAATACTAGAAGATTATCTCAGTTTCATTTTTTATAAAAATCTTTAACGATTTTGATCACATGTACATCATAGATCTACGAGAAGATTACATTCTTTTTCAATATCAAAAAATTAAAAGAAAGAACAAGAACAAATTTGTTCCATTCTTCTTTTAAATTGAATCAAAAAACAAAAAAAACAAACACATGCAAAGAACCCTACCCTAGACCTTGGTTGCTGCAAGACCTTGAAGCTGAAAAATATCATAAAGTGGTTCGATTACTTGCATTTTTGTGTTTCGGTTACGTATAAAAGAAAGGATGAGAAGAAATGTTTTTTGTTTACTAAGGTTCGAATTATATAAGAAAAGGTAAAGATGGGTTTGTGTCATTCAGGTATTTTGGAAGTTTGGATAGAAGTGATTTGTAGAGATGGAGGGATGAAAGTCTTTTTTGGTTTTTGGAGGCTGCATATGAACTAAAAAAGGAGACATGAGGGTGGCGTTTGTTTGTATTTCAGGGTTGAGTGAGGTTTGTGGCTGGTATATATCCCGGAAGATTTAGGTTAGGCTGTATGGGCTAACGAATTTAGGTTATAAAATGATTGGGCTCAATTTCAGAATTTTTACACCGACACTTTTGGCTGAAAAATTGTCGCTGGATTCTTTTTTGGGCTTTTGGATTTGCTATACCATTTTGTTATGGTTTATTGGGCTAGTATTATACGAATGAAATCAAAATTACAACACAAAAAACACATCACTTATCGCTTGAAAGATCCTTGACAAAGATTCACTTAAACCGCTCAAAAGGCTAGTTTTAGGATTTAATTGCAAGAAATGATCACGTGGTTGATTCCTTATTACATATTTGAGGTTAAAGTGGGGAATTTCACGGATGCGTGTAATTATTTTATCTTGAAGTCGGGGTTGGTTGGATAATGACTTTCTAAGATAACTTTTTCGAACCTATTATTGGTTATGATGAAGACTTAGCTAATCTAGTTATATGTGTGAAATCTATAAATGCAGAAGTTGGTTCTTAATGACTCATAGGGTAAGCTATCACTACATTTGGTTGTGGAATTAGTCAAGAGGTGGCATACCACTTATACTCGTTGGTTGGTTGGTTGAGGAGTATAATGTACTTAGAGATTCGGACTTGTGCAGCGCGAGTTCTCTACACCGTTTCTTATCATGGACAATATAAGACATAAGTCACAAGTTTGGGTTATTCTACTTCACTCTCAAGTTTGTAATATTGAGTTTTCTCCTTCAGTAGTCATTACAGATAGCCGACAGAATTGATAAGAGGTTGGAAATGAATTAGTCAGAGGGGAAAAGAGTAGAGATTTTTTATCGGCGGTTGATTCTCACGGGATATTTTTAAGCTTAACCAGATTTATGATAATTCACACATGGTCATATTATCGAATATTCAGGCATACACAGGTTATGATTATTTTGATGATATCGAATATAATCAGGGGGAAGAGATGTATCC